>CM022178.2:6402385-6426661 GCA_011420285.2 Erysimum cheiranthoides
TGTATGATTTTAATTTCCATGAATGAGTTAATTAGTACTATCCAGTGTCATGTCCTGTAAGTTCATAACATACTCATGACACATGATAAAAGATAAAACTAGTGTTATGAGTTGAAAGCAAGGTCACTATGATTTCCTCTCTATTGTTAACGCACGTTTCTGTCATGATCTTATGATCACTTCCAACTTCTTCATATCTTTCCTATGATTTCATTTGTTGAATGTGCAGTACAAGGATAGCGATTATGAAATAATTGTGAAATGTTCAACAAAGCGGTACCAAAAATATAATTAGTTTTATAAGAAACAGTACTGTAAAATCTTAATGATGGATTTTCATTATATTGAGTGGTAATGTAAGTAGACCCACTAAGGGACCATCATATTATTTATGTGGAGTGGGCACCATTCCTCCACGTCTATTGCATTTGATGGGTTAAATGTACCAAAAAGATAAAGAGAGATGAGCGAAGGTGACCCCATTCCTACCAAACCCCATTGACATTTTTATCGACTAATCTTATTAGAACTCCTAAAAAGAATTATTAATATAATCATATGATTGATTTTAGTCCACTGCATACAGCTCAGCGAAGGCTTGCCGCAACTACGAAAATAGTATTTAATTCTAATGAACCGTCAACCGTGAATGTGAAACATTGGTGTATAAAAACTGTCCTAATAACAAAACAAATTTCTTCCATTACTATTATATTTTTTTCTTTATAGAAAAAGGGTACTACTAAAAATATCATTATTTTTGTTTTTAACAAATAAATTTAAATTAAAAATTTCAGAAATTTAAAGTTCAAACCATTAGTATAAAGTTTGCAAAATTAATTTATCAGAAAAAGTCTACAAAAAATAATAATATATGGATATGTTTAGCATAATATGCCAATATTATCTGCTTTAAAATTTAAAATACATATAATACTGAAAAAGAACAAAAATGCAAAATACGTCGAGAAAGCAGACTAATCTTTCAGATTTCTTATTATTTTCAAACCATTCAAAGCAAACTGTTCCAAATGTTTATTGTCTGTTAGTTTGCGTTCATACAAATAACATTTTATATAAAAAATTCTAATTATGAATGACGAGCAGATAGTTGATTTTACGAGAAAAATATTACTATTTTCACGGTGGTTGTAAATAGTAGTTGTAACAAATTAAATAAACTAGTATTTAACACGCGGTCTACCGTGAAACCAAAATTTATATTTAGTAATGTTTTTATATAATAGTTAGTATTTAGTATATTTTAAAAATTTGATAAAAATATGTTTTTAATTTTTTTATATTCATAGTAATAAAATAGTTGATTTATGTATTAGAATAATTTTTTTGGTTTGATTATATACTCTAATATAAAATTTCACCAACCCCCTAATTTTATGATCTAAGTGCAATTTTTACATTATTTTTTAAAACGTTTATTTATCATATTTGAGCAAAGTATATCAATTTTTTTAAAATTCGAATCATAACATATTCCAAAAAAAATCTATATTTTTATTTATTATATGACTATGTATTGATTGAAATGTTTGAAATATAGTCAAACAAAGATGATAGGTGAAAATCAATTTAAACAAAAAAACAATTAAAACTTTAAAATAACTAAATGAAATAATTTTTGTTGACAAAATCTGATGAGAGAGAATATATTAGTTCCTTAAATAAATAGATCTGTAAATAAGTTTCAACTCCAAAACTACTTTACAAAATGTACTTCAATTTTAATAATATAGATAGTGTATTTTGTTTTAAAAACTTTTACAATATTACATTTTTTTTAATTGTTTTAACTATACAATATATTATATCTTAATATGTGTATTTTATATGTGTATATTGAACATAACTGATAAAATATAAAAAATATTAAAATAATAATACACAAGAGCAAGTTGCGATGGAATTATGTTTTAGGAGGAAGAGGAAATGCATTATCAGTTGTGTTTTATAATGAACGTATACATCCTTTTATATAGAGTAAAAATGAAAAGAAAAAAAATACTATATGCAGTAGTGATGTGAGATTCATATCAACTTCTTCATGTCAATATAAATTTAATAACACTTCTCATGGAGACCAGCATTACTATTGTCGTACGTAGTTTTTTTACTCTTGCTTCATTAAAGTCTTTCTACAAAAACCCAATGAAAATGAATCATAGTAAGGTAAAAGAATACAATTATCTAAACTCTCTCTTGAAATGATATTGATGACATTTTACACGTCCCGTTGATTACGCATTCTAATTTTATAGATATGTTTCCTAAACATCGTCGTGAGAAACTTGTGAAGTCTTAATGATTTGTCAAAGCATCGACCTCTTCGTAACTGGCTTAGTAATCACCCAGTTACTTTTGGAGCCTTTTTGGAAACACATGTTCAAGAAGCTAGTAAGAATTTTATTTTGTCGAATATTGGTCCGGAGTGGACTCTTCTGTCTAATTATCAGTTGTCAGATTTGGGAAAGATATGGATCATATACAAAGCTCCGACTCGAGCAAGAATTTTTTTTGTGAACCTTCAGTCAATTACTTGTGAGATTTCCTTGGAAGATGGTACTGATTTCATCTATACTGCGGTTTACGCATCTAATGAAGAAGAGGAAGAAGGAAAAGAGCTTTCACTACAAGAAAAATGAACATCGGTAACACGCATTTTCTGCTACTAAAGGGTTTTCGTAGCGAAATCATAAACGCTGTATAATGAGGAGCCTACAATAGACCCCCCCCTACCGTAGCAGTTTTTACGCGCTATGGTAAATTGACCTATTATAGCGCTATTACTCAGCTATTTTAATATTCTTACCTAGCGCTTTATTTTTGCTATTATGTTATTTTTAATAGCAAAAATTTTGTGCTATGTAACTTGTAATGATAACACACATATAATGTGACTGAATATTGTTCTATGACATTTTTATATTGCTGTAAATTATATTATTGGTTGGAATATTGATTTGCATAAAATAGATATTGCAATGAGATTAATAAATATAATTACTCTAATCAAACACAATTAAATCATAAAATACAAAATGCATTTCCATTAAATTTTTCAAACTTACAAAGTCAAGTTAAAGAAGATGAAAGGGCCTATAAAGGATTTGATGAAGAAAAATTTCAGTGATCTAGAGAAGAGAGTTTTCGAGGCTCACTTTAAGCTTAATGCCTTTCAATTGTTAGCCTTAAATGACCGTCTCCAATCAATATCAGAATGAAATTTTAGCGAAGGAGATGTTGATATGCATCTTAGTCTTGCAGAGGAGAGTTTCTTCAAACAGAAGTCTCGCCTTTGATGGATGGGCGAAGGTGATTTTAATACTTCTTTCTTCATAGGGTCCTCTACAGCTAGAAATGCAGGAAATGCCATAAAGCTCTTATTGAAGCCAGATGGATCTCCCACTTCATCTCTTCAGGAAGTCATGATCTAGCTGTGGATCACTTTTCTGGGATTTTATGTACAATTAAAGGCAAGTTTACTCCTGATTTGTCTGAGCTCCTTACTTCCTTAATCCAAACAACTTGTACGCTTGTGCAACAGTCATCCCTGTCCTCTTCTTTTCGGCTGAAGCAATCAGATCTTGTCTTTTTAAAATGCCTCTTAACAAAACTCCAGGACCAGATGGATTTCCTGCAGAGTTTTTCAAGGCTTCTTGGTCTATTATTGGACATGAATTAACGACAAGTGTGCTTCGCTTCTTTCGGGATTCGTTTATCCCATCTGCCCTTAAATTCCACATCTCTTGGTTGATTCCAAAACGGCAAGGGACTGTTGAATTGAAGGGTTTCCCACCTATCTCCTGTCTTAATACGGTTTACAAGATCATATCTCGCCTTTTATTAGACAGGTTAAAGACTCTGCTTCCGGATCTTATACTTCCAAACCAAACCGCCTTTGTTACGGACAGATTATTAATGGAAATGTGCTTCTTGCCTCAGAAGTTGTGCAGGGCTATCATATCGATTCAGGACACGAGAGAATCACACTCAAGTAGACATCTCAAAAGCCTTTGATTCTGTAAGATGGGACTTTCTTCTAAGTTCTCTTCAGGCTTATAAGGTTCCTCCAATATTCATTTGCTGGATTAGAGCTTGTGTATGTTCCTCATCTTTCAGTGTTAGTATAAATGGGGTTACTTCTGGGTTTTTCAAAGGAAGGACTGGACTGCGCCAAGGAGATCCCTTATCCCCAATTCTGTTTGTCATGGTAATGAATGTGTTATCCTTAATGTTGAATAAGGCAGCAGAAGAAGGATCTTTCAAGTACCACCCAGGATGTGAGGATCTTAAGCTTACTCATCTCTGTTTTGCTGATGATTTATTGATCCTCTTAGAGGGCTCTGAGCAATCTTTATATGGAGTTATGTCTGTGCTCACAAAATTTGAGGAAATGTCTGGGTTGGGAATGAACATTGAGAAAACCTCCATGTTTTGTTCTGGATTAAGTGAAAGCAGCTTGAATCGGCTAAAAAACATTTTCAATCTGTCTCTGGCTTTGCTTCCAGTTCGGTATTTAGGTCTCCCTTTATGTTCCAAGAAGCTTTCAGTGAAAGATTGTGATCCTTTGTTGTCTCAAATAAGGAAGAAGTTGAATTGCTGGACTCATAAGTTTCTTAGTTTGGCGGGACGATTCACACTCATCTCCACGGCTATCTCGGGAATTATTGGTTTTTGGACTAATGCTTTCTTTCTTCCTAAGCAGGTTATTCGGAAGATCAATAGCCTCTGCAGTTCCTTTTTGTGGCGTGGAAAATTAGATACATCCTCAGGTGCAAAAGTTTCATGGTACAACTTATGTTTTCCTAAATTAGAGGGTGGCTTGGTTTGAGGCACATTGCTAGTTGGAAGGAGACTTGTGCCTTAAAACTTTTTGCTGTTTTTTCGAGCTGGTTCGTTTTGGGTGGCATGGATAAGAAGTAAGTATCTTTCAACATCTCCTTTGTGGGCACTTAACGACAAGAATGTTACCTACTCTTGGATTTTCAGAAAATTACTTAAGCTACGTTCCCAAAGCTCTTAAATTTTTCAGCATCCGTATTGGAAATGGAGATTCGACCTCTTCTGGTGGATCCATGGACTTCATTTGGCTCTCTTATCATTTTCTTGGTTCATATGGCCCTTCACGTTTAGGGATTCCTCTGTTTTCAACTGTGGCTGAATTGAGAATTGAGAATGGTTGGTCTCTCCCTCATCCCAGAACAGAGCGACAAGTTCTTCTCCACTCTTTCATCTCTACCATTTCCATGTCATCAACGAATGATACTCCGGTTTGGACAATCGATGGTATTCCTTACTTATCTTTCTCTTCTAAAGCAATGTGGAATGCTGTTCGGATTTCGAATCCAGAAAAAATGTTGGGCTCCTCTTGTGTGGCACAAAGCAGCCATTCCAAAGCATGCTATAACTTCATGGCTGTTTATACTCGATCGTAACCCTACTCTTGATCGTTTTGTCTACTTGGGGCTTTAATATTGAGGTGGACTGTCTCCTTTGTGGTTTGGAACATGAATCAAGAAATCATCTATTTTTTGAATGTGTCTTCTCTGCTGAGGTATGGAGATTGATAACACAAAGGCTTTCGGATATCCTCTCCTCCACTTCTATGGGATCAGATTCTCCTTTGGCTGCCAACGGCTTCAACATCAAAACATAAAGAACTTGCTCTTCTTCAAGGTTGGCAGGGTGCGATCTATGAACTGTGGAAAGAGAGAAATCGTCGCTTCCATGAGGGTGTTTCTGTCTCTCCAGTTACTGTAGTATCACACATCCTTTCCTCCATGGATATCAAGTGTCGTGCAATGATGCAGTTAGGCTTAAAGCGAGGGTTCTCAATTCTTCAATGTTGGAGTCACTAAGTTTACAAACAAGCGTTCGACTCTGTTTCTTCCTCTCTGTTCAGGGTGTGTTTGTTATGAATCCTTCATCTTCCTAGTAGTTTCTACTAGTTTTTCTAGTTTCTTTGTCTGTATAACTCTTCTTTACTTTGTATACGTTCTATTTATTAAGAAAACCCTTTAACAAAAAAAAAAAACTTTGTGAAGAATTCTGCCGTATTTCCAGATGAAGGAAATATGTCAATTTTTATTTTTTTTTTTCTTTTTCGAGCTCTTGAGTACATTAAAAAAGTTTCAGAGGATATGGTTGGTTATGTTTATTTTGATATATTCTCCTTTGTCTGGAAAACACATACATTATTATCTTCATAAGAATTGGTTTTGTATTTACGCGAATTATATTGCTTGATTGATATAGTGACTTTATTGATTGTAGCCATCAGAAATTTAAATGTGATTGCGTCCATAATAAGGGTGATAAGAATCAAATTAACCCTAGGCTACTCTCTCAAATTAAAGATTGATTGCACTACTTAGGGATTGATCCACTGAGACTCTAATCACACAATAGATTGTCCAATTATCAGATTAAGATAAACATAAATAAGTAAATATAAAAGCAATTGCAAAGAAATAAAAACTAAGTTGTTATTTTCATCTTGGACCGAATTTCACTTTTGGATTGGTTATATTCGGAGTTTAATTTGGAGATAATAAAAAAAATACAAACCATCTTATAGTCAAGTTTTCAAGCTCTAACTCATAACCTAATAGCCAATGGCTCTATCGGGACTTGCGTCTCAGAGTGAGCACAAGCTAGAAAACAAACGTAAAGAGAATGTTGATACTCAGTTCAATTCCTTATGTTACTATCATGTCATTGCAGTACATAAGGTGTCATCCAGTTGAGCCGTGTTGCTATCAATCAAGATATGATCAGATACTACTAAGTCAAGACAACAGAAATGTTGTTATCTAACAACCTATGTGAACAAATTGTAAACTCAAAACAAGATTGCAAAATAAGAAGCAGACGAGTATATATGAAAACTTGAATAAACAAAAGCAAGTGAAAACAAGTATTAGAACAATCAGATAAACAAAGCTCATGAGGATGAGGTTATTGATGCAGGGTGGATCCTCCTAGTATGTAAGATTGTTCAACAAGCGCAAGCATGCTATCCCTAGACAGTAACACTCAAACTAGTCAATTCAATCTCTTGATATAGACTATCAAACCTACAACATCCTAGTTAATTCAATCTCGTTGGTGAGACCATGTCAAGCAGGCAGTAAGTACAAGTTCACTTTCATGTTAAAACGCATCCTAGACAACTAATCTCTTAGGTATGGAAATCGAATCTATGGCACTAGTGGTTCAGATATTTCTTCAAACACCTTTCGGGTGTGAAATATCTAATGAGACTAGATCCATTTGATCAAGAACAAACCTAGTGAATCAAAAACTCTAGACCTGAAGGGAAACATCAAATTCTAAACTTCAACACCCTAAATACTAATATTTTCCATCTGATCTATCCCATCCTCAAGAACCCTAGTCACTACTCAGAACAGAAATTATGATCTTCAACAAAAAACACTCAGAAATTGCAATAAACAACATAAAAAGATAGATCAAGATGAGAAGAACAAGATTATCAAAACAGAAATTGCATAAACTTAAAAGAGTAAAAGTAAATCTGAATTACAAAGCTTAAAGAAGTTTATGGTTGCTGAAAAGTTGTAAAAGAGGCAAAGATAAGATAAGATGAGATCATTAACCCTAAACATAAGAGGTCTATTTATACTAAAAAAGGGTAACACCCTAGCTTAAAAAGTCAAAAGTCAATGTTTTAATTCGGTTTAGCAGAATCTTGACCCTACGGGTCGAGTAGGATGCTCTGTAAAGTTTCTCCCTGTTTCTGTCTTGGATCCTGCTTGAAACACCCCGACCCGATTTTTTTTTTTGGATTTTATTACCTCGTTAACTAGTGATCCCATACTCACTAATCAACCTAGCCAGCACCCAACAATCACATTACTCAGCGGAAATCATAACATAATAATACTCACATTCATCATACAACCAGCAACCTAAGTGCCAATTCTAAACAACCATTGTTCCAGAATCTAACAACTTAACAATAACAATACAACGATAACATATCACACGAATCCCTAGATCATCCTCCTCCTCATTGCCATGATCCCACGGTCACACACAAGCCTTTACCTACATCAACAACACAAATGAGATGCGTAAGTATTATAATAAATACTTAGTGAGGCAATCCTCCCAAGCAACAGGCTATACACACAAACGATTAAACCAAAACACAATCAAACCAACAAACCAGACAAACTCCTCAGCCTGTGTCGATCGACACCCACACCCTATGTCGATCGACACTACACAGCTTGGTGTCGATCGACACACCACCTCTGGTGTCGATCGACACCGACCGCGATCCTTCACGATCAGCCTCTTCCTGGTGTCGAGCGACACCCAACCCTGGTGTCGATCGACACCGAACACGCAGAACCCTCTCCAGCGATCTCTCCTCCGCGCACCAGCGCCTCAACCACCCTAAAACTCAACCACGAGACACACAGAAGCCACCAAAGCTCCTCACAACACAATCACGCAATCCACATCAAGTGAATTCATCAAAACATCACATCAATCATGTAAAACATACAATCAAAGAGATCTAATCGCTCAGATAAGCCCATGGTCATGCACTCACCTCGAACAGAAGATTCTGACAGAGAAACAGCAAGGAAACGACCCTATCCTAGCCCTCCACGACACACCAGCCTCAGATCTCCTTCTCCACAGGAAGATCTCTCAAGAACAGGCACCAACCTCCACAGGAAAACCTCCAGAAACCCTCAGGAACTTCCTCTCTCCTTTCTCCTGCACAGAAAACGACCAAAAGGCTAACCAAAACCCTAGGTCGAGTTCCTGGTCCTTAAATACACGCCCTCCAGGGTTTCTTCCCGAAAACCCAACAAAACACGCGATTAAAAGCCCAAAGGCCCAACTACTCGAAATGCTAGTGTCAATCGACACACTCCCCGTGGTGTCGATCGACACGACTTAACCAAAGCCGCTCAAACCGTGCAATTAAACCCGAAACCCTAATTGCACCAACACTAGTGTCGATCGACACACCACCCTTGGTGTCGATCGACACCCCCTCCCAGAAATTGGGACACGGGCGTTACACACTGCTCGACCTGCATGTTTAGGTAAGACGGGTTGATTAAACACAATGCGAGATCGTGCTGGTCAAGTAGATTTTTGCAACAGCGGCGGGTCTAGTAGATTTTGCAAACAGCAGCAAGTCGAGTAAACATTGCAGAAGCGGACATGTCGAGTAAACAGGTTGAGTAAGGTGTTCTTGTTATGACAGGTCGATTAAGACAAGTCGAGTAAGACAGGTTGAGTAAGACAAGTCGCGTAAGACAGGTCCGAGTAGGACATTCTGCACTCTGCTATGCCTGTTGCTCTGCATGTTACTCGCTCTGGTTATGACAGGTCGAGGTAAACGCTAGGCACTCTGCTCTGCATGTTGACAGGTCGAGTAGGTAAACGCTCTTGCACTATACTATGCACTATGCTTTGCATGTTTTTCTTACATGTATTTCGCATTACTGCTTAGCAGGCTCAACCTCAACATTTCACCTCTCTGCAATTACCTAATAACAACTCCAATTGCAACAAATACATGCAATACTAATGCAATGACTACTAAGGGTGCATATCATGCAAAAGAGGCTACAAACTCTGCAAAACAATGAGTTAATGAAGCAAAAAAATGACAATATGCATGATAGCAGAAGGTAAAATATGGACATATCAGCATCATATATAATGAGTTTGTTAAACCAAAAATGGTGATTTGACAAAAGACCATATTATTTTGGACGCGTATCGTCTACCACAAAAATAAGGAGGAGATATACAACATTTGACTCCATAAATATTATATAGATTTAAACGAATTTATTTGAATTTATATAAAAAAACATAAATTAAATAGTATCTCTAAAATGTGAACGACAAACACGAGGTACTTGAAATGAACTTATGATTTTCCATATAATTTCTCAATGTTTTTTATAATATTATTGTGTGGACCGGATGACTTGACCGGCTATACTTTGCTTTAAGCAATTACTAAATTTCATGTTTACTATTATAAACACTTTTGTCATCTTTATTTTTGCATGATATAATACATATGTGTCTCCATTGTGGTCGAGCATTCAATACTACATTTATTCATAGTTTCAATATGATTAAGTAAATCTTTGAAATTTCACGAGTTTCATTAAGACTTTGGAGAACACGACATCCATAATTATAACTTGATGCCTTTTGAAATCGAGAGACTAGCTCATCGAGATTTTCCAATTACTTTTTGCACTGTCTAAAATTTTGTTGACATGTATTTCATATATTATCATAGTTTCAATGTTTTTAAAACTCATATAACATATATATTTATTTGTTTATAAATAAAATGAATAAAATATTAAACATACTAATTCATAAAAATAAGAAATAGTATTTTCATACAAGAATTCAGGAGGCATCGCCTTCTATTTTGGAATTTAGTAGACATAGCTTTATTTGATCGTAAAGGAGGCAAAACCTACTAATTAAAACGATCAATACGAAAAACTGCATAGTCTCGATCTCATGATGTCTATGATATATTTCTATAAACATAAATAAATTTAAACAACATAACATCTTAAGGAGGTAGTGACAAATGTAGAGATGTAGTGACAAGTGGAGACAAATGTTTCATTTAAGAATAATGTTGCATTTTATGTAAAAGCGTAAATGACCTATGTTGTGATGGATAATCACACTTAATTCATGACAAAACTTGTTTTATGTCACTTATTTCATATATTGCATTAATTATAATTGATGCAACCTAACATCACTTATGTAAGTAATTGGTGGCACTGTGGTCAGGGCCGTGGCCACGTTATAAAAAAATAAACATTGGTTTAGGGGCCCAATTTTTGTTAAAAAATTGAAGGGCCCAAAATTAGTAGTCCCATATATATCTAGTAGTATTAGAAAATTGTTTTAACATTAATTTAGCAACTTATATCAATTAATTTCCTTTGCCAAAAAAAAAATAATTAATTTAAATTATAAAAAAATTAGGGTTTTTATTAAGTTGATAAAATCTTATCTTCGTTCAACTATGTCACAAGAGAGATTGACTGACTTGGCTATCTTGTCTATCGAAAGGGAGCTGCTTAAAAGTGTCGACTTTGAAAACTTGGTTACTGATTTTGTGGAAAGAAGGAAAGAAAAGTTAAGTTTTAAAACTGATATATTGCTTTTTGTTATGGTTTTTTATTTTATTTTATTTGGGATGATGATGGTTACAACTTTGGAACAACATGCTTAGTATTTGTTTTACATGAATGAATTAGTTTTATATGAATTTGGGATGATAATAGTTATTTTGGAGCTTTTTTTTCTTTACTGCTTATGTGCTCCAAATCTCTGGTAATGGCTCTGACTGTGGCAGTAACAAGCTTCTCATAATTCTTGTACTTCCTTTACCGATGAGCCACAAAGAAGAGAAACCATTGGTGGCAGTAACAAACTTCTCATAATCGAAATCCTTCATTGTAGTTTGGTTCTCCAACCTAATACTAATTTTCCGTTCCGATCGTGCATTTGTTTTTTTTTCGGTTGGCTTAGTATTTATGTTTTAGAGGAACGCATGTGTGGGTAATGTATGTGTAACAAGAAACTTGGAGGACAAGTAACCGGAGAACACATCATAGCGGAGAATCAGAGATGAACTTTTGGATTCAATTAGTTTACAATCAAACACTACTTATATAACATGAATCTTGCTTTCTTCATGCCTGTTGCTTTGCAGTTTACAGCATCAATGTCGATCATGAGCATGGGTGTCAGATGACCATGCCTCAAAGCCACATGATTGCTGAAGCATGAGTCTGTACTTGATGATATCACCAAGAAGACTATATCCACACAAATGCAAATTCTGAATAACCTCGAAGATTGAGACGCAGCGATAATGTTACAACTTCAGCCGGTCTTTTCATGTTACATCTGGTGCGGGGACTCCAATCGGAAGATTGACAACGCCAACATCCTTGAATACCAAAGAAAGTTATTTGCAACTTAAGCTTGAAGTTTCATTCAGCCAATGAATAAACCAAACACACTAAAAAATCATTATCCCAAGTACTGCGTGTTTGATGCAGTGAATAATGATTATTTCTTCAGGCATTCGGATTTGCATTTACTAGAACATACTTTTATTTGGACATTTTATGATATGAAGCTTTAGCATCAGATATTAAGAGAGAGAAATTGGCTTACGAAAGAGTGTCAGCTACATAGAATATTGGAAGCCTCCCTAAACCTGCACACTTCCACGTTCTTCTCGGGGCCACAATAGATTTTTCAGGTCCTGATCCTGTAGCAGTTAAAACAAACTGCATACATTCTGTTAAAACTGGTTTTCTTAAGATACAACAGACAAGACAGTGAAAAAGTAACAATAGAAAATCGTTTACCAATGGAAACAAGATGGCCATAAGCGCTCCACTCACAAGAGGCGAGAGAAAGAAAATGGCCAACACACAGGGACTTCCTGAAAAGCAAACAAAAGTCAGCATTTAGTTTTCCTCTTATTAATGTCGGCAACGGAACCAATAAACTAGAAAAAATTACCAAAACCAGTAAAAAATGCCCAATTGGATTCAAAGAAGTCCAGCCTTTTGTCCAGAGGAATCCCCGAGAAGTTCCACTTATATCTACAATGAGAATGTGTATTGAGTGACTTTTAATACACTAATTAGCTCCATTTTTGGCACCATTGCATAGGTTCAAGTACAAGATAAGAGATCAACAACTCGTAACAATAGTAGGCATACATCCATGAAAGAAGTAAGAAATTCAGTATCTTCCCGATGTATGGTATAACGCCAACAACATAAACCTGTATTGTACAGCCAGGTTATCACATATACTACCATACCCGAATGAAGAAAACATATAATTTTCAATGGAAATTCTCGAAGGGAAACCATTTACCTCCAAGAAAAAAAATGTCAGCAGCAGTATCGAATACACCTGCTCCCTATACCAATCATCACCCTGAAAAGAATTACGCAGCAAAAGGAAATTGGTTTAACACCTACAAACAGTTTTTTTTTTTTAATTTTTGGTTTTGAAGTAGTGACAAGGTAAACCAGTACCCTCCAAGACCAGAAGGCCTTTTAGCATTTGCCATGTTTAGTGACGCCGGAGCTGGAGCTTCACCTTGTTTTAATGCTTCCAGTGAGCTTAAGTCAGATTTCTCAATTGCTTCGAACCCATGCTTTGCAATATCGTTATACCTGAAAATTAAATGATCCTCATGGCCTCAATGTTCACAGAAAAGAAAAGAGATAGAAACGAGAACTCCAAACTAACATAACGGACAAGTTAATAAATTTGTTTTAATAGGAAAATCTCAGCTCGTGAAGGTCCAAAGGTACACGATTTTCAACCGCTAATTATAGTTTGTGAGTTGAGTGATGGCTAAGTTTATTTTTCACAATTCTGAGAAGCGGAATAAGGAAACAAAAGGCATAACAAAAGCAAAGCTGCAAGAAAGCTACCAGATGTTACTCAAGATGAAGCTGAGCATGTACAGAGGATAGAACCAAAAAACCTGTATAGCCATAATAAGAGCGTTTTTTCTGGGTCAGATAACGGAAAAAAGGTAATATGCTTCTTGCGAATGATGATGATCAACAGGAAATACAAACTCCAACAACAAGGCTCTTCAAACCTCAAACTCACAATAGACATACTTACGTAAAAAAGCTGCAAAAGTCCACCACGTAGAAAGGCATAAAATCCACCATACAAACAAAATCTTGAGAAGTGACAGGAGAGCACTGATCAGGTAATATCCACTCCAGGGCTGGATCAATAAACCACTTGAACACACCTAAACTGCACCAATCTCAAAAGTAAACACCAAAGATAAGCTAAAAGTATCGAATTGAGCCAAATCTATCCATAAGAAGCACTCTGCCTTAATCAAGTCTCAAACTTTCTCTAGTAAGACCCCATCTCTCATCTCAGTATCTAATCTTATTCTCTGGATCATAAGTAATCATAAAGTCTTCGTTTTCAAGCGAAATTGGGTCACTTGTAAGCAATCAAGCAATCAAAACAAAGGCAAAATAAACCATAAAGATGAAATTTCTACCTTCCTAAGAATATCAACCATTCAAAATAAAACACTGCCCCGTTCGTAATAGCAGCTTTCTCGACCTAAAAGTATCGAAATTGAGCAATTTATTCATAACAAGCTCTCTGCTTTAACCAGGTCTCAAACTTTTAGTAAATTTGACCCAATTGCAAGTTAATCAATCTCATCCCAAAATCTAATCTTATTCTTTAGATCATAAGTAATCATAAAGTCAAGCGAAACCGGATCACTTGTATGCAATCAACAATCAAAACAAAGGCAAAGTAAACCATAAAGATGAAATTTTTACCTTCCTAAGAATATCAAACCATTCAAAAGAAAACACTGTCCTGTTCGTAATAGGAGCTTTCTCGACCTAACACCAAATCAAAACCAATGTCTGTGAGTTTAGATTTTGAAATTAAGTTTCTCAATTATGATCAGGAAACGAATCAGAACCTGTGACAGAGAATGACAACACGGTGAAGTGAACAAGCTTCTCGGAAACCCTCAAGCCATAGAAGCAACACCTGCTTCGATTTGCAATCATCTGGTCAAATCGAAGGCTTCGCGGTTTTTGTCGACGAAGGAGGATTGAGAGAAGACGTTGAATCAACAAGCAACAACACTTAGGTTTCTGTTTTCTAGGACATATGAAGGTGTGGTTTACTTACGATGCATATAAAAACTTTTTTGAACTAAAAAAATCTATATCTATGCCCATTTTTTTAACCTATCCTGGTTATGCATGTTAGACGCTTTTACAGTGTTAATTATCGGTTTTCGTTTTTTCGCTTAGCTTGTTATGTTTTTGCTTTTGCCTGTGCCAAGACCCCCCCCCCCCAACCTCTATTTTCCCACCTTGTACTCTTTAAAGGAGTTTCCTGAGCGACTACGACACCTCGACCACGTGGATCAGTATGTCTTGGCTCTTGAGGAATACATCTCACACGTCCTCGTCTAGCCATTTGACGTGATTAATTAATCAAGGGACTAAAACTGAGATTTACGCAATTTCCAACTCTAGAAACTTATAGCCTAGATTCTTACTCCAAAACCCTATTGTGAGACAAAGTAATTTTATTCTAAGTTTTCTTTTTTGAGACACAAATTTTGTAAATTAAAACAACAAAAAGTTTTAAAACACCAAGGTTTCAATAAACAATACTCTGATAGTTACTACCTGTAACACCTTGATCGTCACCGTCACGGGTCTTCACGCTCTCTCGACTCATGAGTTCTATCTTCGTCTGATGGCCGGTTTGTTACTTTTGGAGATTTTAAATCCTTGTTTACCGATCCTACAAATAACCATGTGATCTTTTTTTTATTTATTTTTCCTTACTCACACAATACTGCAAATCACTTTCCTGTATGTCATCCATCGTAAGCTGCTCCAGCTCAAGTACAGTTAACTCTGAAGTTCTGACAAGATATTTGACTAAAAAGATAAGTGGACTTTCGTAATATTTTCATATTACGGATGTAACATAAAGTTTATGTTATTGCTTTTAACAACCAATAAGCAACTTTAGCACTTTAGTCAATATGATCCGACTTCTAATTTATTGATGAGTAGAAAGAGACAAATAAAACCCTTCACATTAACAATCCCAATCGAGTGGTATGATTATTTATTGTTTTGTATTATTTTTTGTTAACTAGCATGCTTAAATATGAAATAGTGATATGTGTGTTATTTTATTTATCATCTGTTTTGTTTCAAACTGTAACGCTCCGACCGCCACTTTTAATGGGTCCCACGTCCTCTTCTAGCCCGTGGGTCCATCTTATTTCCGACGGCCGGTTTGTTACGTCGAGAAATCTTTAAAGATTGTTTACCGAGCTTAGAAATCACCACATGATATTCTTTTTCCATGTTTTCTCCTCCTCACACAGTTCCGACAATCATTTTCCGAAAGGTCACCCATCCTGAATTGCTCCCAGCTCAAGCACCTTATCTATGGAGTTCACTCGTGATGGTTGACCGAAAGATAAGTGTACTTTGGTGACATAGATGGCCAAATCGATTTTTTTAAAAAACCTTTCCGCATGCACCACCATTTTTTCTAAAACTGGGGTATTATACAAAAACAATTGGAATAAAAAAGACAAACAAATTTATGTCTACACCATTATTTGGGTTTTAGATTGTTCTATTAGACTTATGTGTCTATGGTACATCTGCTAGTGGATCAAAGGCTTGAGACAGCGCGCAAACGACAAATCTACTTCAATTGGAAAGCTAAATTATCTTGATAATTTTTATTAGCTTGGGTATTGAATATTATCTTTTTAGTGCTATGCCTACTGTTTATGCTTTTTAATTTTCCTGTTTAATCATGGGATTATAATAATGATGTACATGTAGGCAAAAGTTTACCAATGAATGAAAAATAGCATAATTCATAGTTGTGGATAGGCCTGGGCAATCAAATTTTTCGGGCCAAGCATGCCATTGATTTTTACTTTGGGTTTTAGATCGAGTTCGGTTCAAAATTTTTAGAGTTTCATTGATTCGGTAAAGAAAAAGTATCTTATTATATCTTATTATATAAAGTTGGGTTTTCGAAGTTAGCAACTCGCGAGATCTTGACACATGTCATATTCATTGATTCGAGATTTTGACACGTGTCAAAAATATTTGTTTTTAAAAATTTTAATTAAATATATAAAAGAAAGAGAATTATGAGAAAATACTAAAATTTAAATAGATATTAAAATGTTAAAAATATTAAATTTAAATATTTTAAAAAGTGTAAAAAAATAATGTTAAAAAAATGAAATTTAAATATTTTAAAAAGTGTAAAATATAATATTAGAAACAATTAACACATAAATAAATTAAAAGTGTAAAAAATAATGTTATTGAAATTCTAACTTAAATAATTTAAAAAAAAAAAGATAATGTTAAGAAAAGTTTAAAGGACCAAATAGATAAAAAAAAACGAAAGGATAAAGATAAAGGGATTAAATAACTAAATTTATTTTAAACAATTTTAAAATATATAAATAATTATAATAAAACTAGAAATTTTAAGAATTTTAAAATAAATGATTATAAAAATTATAAATTTAATAATATTTTTAATATGAAAAGATAATCATAAGAAAATTATAAGTATATTTTCATATAGTTAGATTACTAGTTGTAAAAGAAAAAAAAATTACATAATTAAAGATATATATTCCTAAAAGAATAAGGAATCGTAAATACTCACCTCTATATAATCGAATAGATGGTCTCATATTGTTTTTTACCAAACAATATATTTTTACCAAACAATATTTTTTTTTAAACATCATTGTTGAATTAGCTTTGTTCTATTGATAAAGATTTGTTTTTATTACGATTATAGGTTTTGGTGTGTAGAACCAACCATATGGATCGATGCATTAAAACTTGAGTGATATTTTTATCCTATGATAAGGTAAGTTTTTGACAAAAAAAAGATAAGGTAAATTTTGATCAAACATAATTCTTTTGGTATTGGTATATATGTTTCAATTATTGGTGTCAAATTATTTTGTTATGCAGTAGGTGGATATCATATGAAATTTCATCGAATGAAGAGGTGAACTTATTTTTTAACGTATAATATTTTTGCCTTTGGTTTGATGAGTTTTGGTTAGTGTACTAATGATTTCATGATGCAATGGTCTAAAAACGCTTGATATGACTATCGAGTGGTGATATAAGTTTTCTAAATGCGACGTTTTTTTTTGTAGGGTAAATGTGATGTTTGCTTTACAGAATATCTAATTTTATTTTTTATACGGGTTATAAAATTTTAGTTATAAACCCGTGTACGCGAGTTTTAATTTTTTTTCTTACACGGGTGATAAATCTTTAATTTTAAACCCGCGTATACGCGGGGCCTTATCTAGTAAAGTTGTGTTTTCGAAGTTAGCAACTCGCTGGATCATGACACGTGTCGATTTCATTGATTCGAGATTTTGACACGTGTCAAAAAAATTTTGTTTTTAATAATTTAAATATGTAAGAAGGTAATTATGAGAAATTAAAATTTAAAAATGTAAAAAGATAATGTTAAGAAAATTAATAATTAATTTTAAAAATGTTAAAAGATAATGTTAAGAAATTTTTAAATTTAAAAATTTTTAAAAATTTAAGAGATAATTATAATTACTAATTATAATTTAAAACTACTAATTATAGAAAAGGGATTACATAAATTAAGAAAATATAGCATTAATTATATAATGTAATTATTAATTTCAAAAGAAAAAAGAATTGTAGATACCCACTTCTATATAATCTAGGAATCAAGAAAGTCGGAACCAAGAAATATAAAAAATAATGTTGTAAAAAAAACATATTACGAAAATGTCATTATTAAAGGCTGCCACGTAGGACAGGTTTGGAGGGAAAAATATCCCCCGAAATAGGTTATGTTACAATAGATTTGTAATATTTGAAAGATTTATGTGATAGAGTTGTTAGAATGGTAGAGTTAAATAGTAGACTTATTCATAGTTAAGGTAGAGATAAAAACTGGAGTAGAGTTAACACAAGACCGATAGAGTTATGTGATAGACTTTTATCCTTTAGCGGTAGATTAACTTTAACGAATAAGAGTTATTACGAATAGTATTGTCAATGACAGTAGACTTACGTGATGCGATAGAGTAACTGGGTAGACTTACATGTAATTATAGTAAACTTAATAGTTTCTGATAGAGTAAACACAGACGTACAGTAAATGGTTACTGTAGATTTATAAAAAACCCTAAAAATTTTGGAACTAGGTCACCGAAGATGGTACCCATCTTGATATGACGCATTTGCCCTTAAAAATTTATTGTAATTACAAGATAAACGTACGATGTTCAAAAGATATGTTCTTGAGGCCGCATTTTTTGAATCCACCCCCAAATTCGAAGACCTAATTAGTCAATTTGGGAAGAATGAGAGAGATTCATTTGGTATGTGGGGGTGGTATTTATCCGAAAATTTGTGGTACTTTTTTATGATCCAACACGGGCAGGTAGGGTTCTATGTGTGACTGCAGGGTTGTCGTATGCAGACTTTTTGGTAATGGTTTACAAGGAATACCGGTTGGAAAGCGACCCGAGATGGAGAATTAAGCTAAGTTATAAGCTGGCAAGGAAGACGCATCTGGACATTCCGCCGGTAGCTGTATGTAACCAACGGTAGTTTGAAATGTTTATCGGACAGTGCAAAGCGAAGGGCAGGAGCAAGCTATGTGTAGAGATAGAAGAAATCGAAGCGATTAAACCAAAACTTGATGCTGAACAATCACCTAATAAACGACAAAAGAAAGACGACGATATTACAAGATGAAGGCAGCTGGAAAAAAACTAGTTACAAGTGAATCCACTATGGACGAGGCAAATGGAGACGATGTGTATGGTGAGGAGATAGATAGATTTGATTGTTGTGATGACAGTGATGGAGCCAGCCCAGGTGATGAAGATTATTACCGTAGCTATTATATGGATAAAGATGAAGAAGGGGAAAATTACAGTGATGAGAAGAGGGCAAAGAGAAGGCAAAAAATGAAATGTGGTCAAGAAAAGAAACCAAATCTTCCATCACCTGTCAAGAAGAATGCGTGTTGTTTCAGAGAACATAGTTTTTTACCGGGGGCGTTATTGGTAGGTGTTGACATTGTTGTTGGTGCAAAAATATGATACCAAGCTTGCAATTGCAAGAAGATTGAAGATTCTATGACTGATACAAAGTTTGACTTCAAGGTCATTAAAAGTTTGACATTGTATGTTGTCAAGTGTAGGGTTTAATGGATGTAAATGGAGAGTTCGAGCTGCAGTAGTGCAAACATCTCCACTTTTGAAATACGAATATATCAAGTCATCATACATGTTCTGTAACCGACGTCTAAAACTTCGAGGAAAGCAACCCCTGAAATACTGGTGCCCTTTTTTAGGGAGTTCAGTGGTAGTGTTGGAGCCGGGGTTTTGCCCAACATATTGAAGCTGGGCTGAGGAGAAGATATGGGATCATCGTAAGTGATTCAAACACTTAGTTGTTGTTTTAAATACAAATTGCTAATTTCCTTGCCTTCTACGAGGTTGACTATTGGAAATCACATCATACTCTCAGGCAGCGCGGATATTAAACAGGGGATCTCCTGAACATGGGTATGAAGATCTACCCTCTTACTTATACAGGATAAAAAGATGAAATCCTGGTGATAGTAGGTTTTTTCACTGCTACTGAAGTTCAATTCCCTAAGCACTTAAATTGTCATTGTAGTACAAAGGGTGTCAAACCAAATGGGTGAGCTATTAACCACAAAAGATGCAATCAAATCTAGCTAAGTCAAGCGAAACTTTAGTTTTTAGTTTCTAACAACCTAAGTGAGCAAGCAACAAAAGAAAAAAGCACATAACAAAACTAAGCAGTGGCTAGCAACCTAAGCAGTGACTAGCAAAACTAAGCTAAACGAGACTAAAGCAGGAGTAAACTAAGACCGTATGCAAGCAAGGGGTAAGCAAAGCTAAGCGAAATAAGCAAAACGATAACTGATGCAAACATATGATAAAAGAGAGCTCGTGAGGTTGGGTATCAATGATCCATGAAGTCGCCTAGTCTAACTTAGAGATTTGATAAAACTTTAAACAAAGCTACCCCTAGACGAAAGATTCAACTACAGGTCAATCCACTCTCAGAGTCCCTCAAACCAAGTCACCTCCAAACCTAAATCTCTTTAGAGAAGCATAACAAGGCATGCCTTAGGAAACAATCTATCAATGTCAATGAGCAATCCAACAACTAATCTCTTAGGGTAGATATGCAAATCTCCAGTATTAGCTTGATCAGACATTTCACCAAGCCCTCTCGGGTGGAAATGCCTCGGGTCAAGCTTCAGATGATCAGAAAGAAGCTAGCTTTAAGAACACTAATCCAGAAGGGATCTAAAAGATCGAAACATCAAAACCCTAGAAAAACTAAGAAAACTCCAGGATCGCACACAACCTAAAGAACTCCAAGAACACTACTCAGAAATCATGAAGCTCAAGAACACAAACCCATAAAATTAAATAAACACATTATGAAAAGAGATTAAAGAGAGATTAACAAGATTATAACAACTAAAGCATAAAGAGAGATGCAAAACTATAAAAACTTGAAAGATTAAAAGGGAATTCCGAATTACAAAGCCTTAAATACGTTTTGTTCTTGAGAGAAGTTTTAAAATAGCTAAAAAGAAGATAAAAGAGGAGTTCATCAGTCTCAACAAATGAGACCTATTTATACTAAACTTGTGAAAGCCCTAGTCAAAGTCAACAATTTTTAAGTCGGTTTTACGGCCAGCTCGAGTTGTGAGGTCGAGCTCTTCTCTGCTTCATCAGCTCGATCGAGCTATGCATGAACTGTTTGGTTGAGCTCTGCACTCCGCTCTGCCTCTGCTCTGCATGCGTCCTGGTTAGATTCTGCTCAAATTGGTTATTATGCCTTGGTTCGACTTCCTCTAGCCAGCTCGATCGAGCTCTGCTTCTTCTGTTTTGGGCGAGCTCTGCTTTGGTCATGACCTGTCCTAACCGAGTCCAAAATCGATTATGGAGCTCGAGCTCTAGATGTATGTACCTTCACTAAAACAGTGATAACTTGCGAACCACATATCTGATTGACTTGAAAACCAATGGCATTGAAAGCTAACTCAATTTCCGATAACTTCACTGAAGAGCTCTGAAGCTGAATCCGAACGAAAGACACTCGATCGAGCTGGTTACTACTTGGTCTAGTTGGCTGGGTCGAGCTCCGAATATATACCTTTACTAAAACAGCTACAACTCACGAAACGCATATCGGATGACTCTAAAACAAAAGGGCATTGGAAAGCTAACTCGATTGCCCACAAGTTTTGATGAAGAGGTTTGAAGTTGAATCCGCACGCAAGACAGCTCGTCGAGCTCCGCTTCAAACCGCTCGATCGAGCCTCTGTTTGGGGTCGAGCTCCGGATGTATATAGCTTCACTAAGACTAGCCATAACTCTTGAACCGCGCATCGGATTGGCCTGATTTTACTGGTATTGGAAGCTCACGCGATTGCCCACAACTTTTCCTGCAGATCTCTGAAGCTACAATCCCAACGAAGAGCTTCATTTGAGTCGATCTTTGAAAGCTTGGCGTGATCCGATAAAGTGCCTCGGTGTCAACGATCGAGTGCGTCTTCTGCACTTTTGATGCTTCCAATCCTCTTGTTTAGATCAGAGATAACATCGAATCCTTCCTAGCCTTTGAGAGCCTCCAAAACACCTGATAACAACTCCAAATGCATGTATTCAGGCAATACGAATGCAAATACTACTAAGTGTGCAAAATGTGCAAAATGGACTGAGAATACCACGATATACGATGAGGTATCCTAAAACTATAACAAATGAATTGCTTAAAATGGTAAAATATAGACATATCAACTCCCCCAAACTGTTCTTGCGTTGCCCTCAAGCAAACAAACAAGACCATAAGCAGGACGATGAGGCTTGATAGTGGGGTCTCAGACCTAAAGCTTGGCTAATAAACTATTTAGAATCAAGTGTCCAATGTTAAATCAAGAAGGTGTTTAAATACTAACTAATTAATAGTTAAGTATTAAAACATAAGTTGCTTGTGCAACAAGGTAGAGAGTTTGAAATTCAATAAAGAGAAAGGAGTCCCTACGGGTCAGCTTGGGTCCATTTAGTAAAGGAGAAGAGGGATGTACCAACGTACATATTGACCAAAAGGACAAGGGCGCACAAAGGCTGACCACACGTATGGTGACGCGGGTTGCGTTTTGGTCATTGTCTTCTAGTGCTAGCCTGTCCCTTTGTCCTCATAATGTGAGCTGTAGGCTATGCTGGTGTGTGTGCTTTTGTAAAAGGAGGAATGAGGCCGCAATCCCTTCTAATGTGCGGAACCCATCATACCTGAATTTGTTCTATATAAAGCACACACAACCACCTACTCTTGTAACTTTTAATACTTTTCTCTAATACATTTTCCTATTCTTGGTTCCTAAACATGTCTCTCTATCTCTTCTATACTTTTCCACCATAAATCGATTCTTATACTTGGTTACTGGTTACTTGTTCTATTCTTGGTTACTAATTCTCCTAGTCTTTAGCTTTATATTTCCGCATTAATCTTCATGGTATCAGAGCAATCTCTAGATCCATAGTCTTGTTCTACCCTCGTCTGTCTTCAATCGGATTTTTGAAAAGAAAAGCTTTAATTTTTATGCTGTTTTGATCTGTTAGACAATGCAAATGTCTACTGGTCATGTTTTTGGCGATGAAGAGAGATGTAATGGAGGCTGTGGTGAAGAACCATACTCTAAGCCCCACTACTATCTCCAAGCCATCATTTTTCCTTTGTTTTAGACAGTGAAGAGAAAGGAAATGGAAGCTGTGGTGAAGAACCACTTCTTAAGCTCCATTTTAATCTCTAAGTCTCTGTTTTGGTTTATTTAAAGGACGATGAAGAGAAAGGAATCTGTGGCTATGGTGAAAAACCATGCGTTAAGCCCCATTATACTCTCCAAGTCTCGGTTTTTTATTCGATTTTGACAATGAAGAGATGGGTTATGGTGACGGTGATGAAGAATCATCAAGGGAAGAGAGAAATCTCTCACCCTCACACTAAATCCCAAAATCTCTAAGTCATTGTTTTGGTGCTTGTGTGACAATGAAGAGAGAGAGGAGTGGTGACCGAGAGAAAGAAAGCTCTCACTTAAGTCCCATTTCAAGGAACTCTCCAAGTCACTAGTTATCTTGTGCTTGTTCGTTTCTTTTGTGACGATGAAGAAAGAGAGGGTGGACCGAGAGAAAGAAAGCTCTCACTTAAGTCCCATTTCAATGAACTCTCCACGTCACTAGTTGTCTTATTGATGCAGCGTGATATTTGGAATATTTTCAAATATCTATTGTTATTATCTTTTATTTAATTATTATTATATTTGAGAATATTCTAGGTTTTTAGTAGGCCTGGGCGTTCGGGCCCCCAATCGGGTTCGGTCGGTGTCGGTTCGGGTTCGGGTTTTCAAATACCGAAATTTTAATCCCATTCGGATATTTTAAAATTTCGGTTCGGTATCGGTTCGGGTTGGTTCGGGTTCGGTTCGGGGTTAGTAACAACTATTTAACTCGGTTAAATCCGAAATACTTTTTGG
>CM022178.2:6435002-6458417 GCA_011420285.2 Erysimum cheiranthoides
ACGTACCAGTGATCGCCCTGAGTTCCCAGACTTGCTGATTCTCGAACAGTTCGTAAACACGCGGTGCAACGGCCATCCGCTTCGGCGGTGGAGGCAGTGCATTGTCCACGGTTTGCCCTCTGTCCGGCATGTGTTTCGACCTCAAGTTCCGGACAATCCTTCTTGTAATGTCCGGGCTTTTTACAGTAGAAACATGTTTTAGGCTCGCCCCCCAACCACTTTAGATTGCAATCGATTCCCTTGTGGACCGTTTTGGGTCAAGTGGTCCTTACTTCCACATTGACCGCATCCAGCAACGGCCTTCCAGCAAAGACGCTATGCATTTTCCCACAAGTCTCACACGCAACGCGTTTTTCAGTGGACTTGCCATCCTCCCATTTCCTTTTCTTGTCAGCCGGCTTGTTTTGTTTCTGAAACTTCTCCCGTTTCAACTGTTGTTCCTCCTCAAGCCCAATTTCAATCATGGCCGCTCTCTCCACTAACTCAGAGACTGAGTTGAAAGTGCGAACCAAGCAATGGTTGCGGATCTCCACCCTTAACCCGCGAATGAACCGGCGAACCTGAGCCTGCTTATCTTCAAGCTCTCGCCCAACATAACGCCTTAAGCGGTTGAACTCTTCGTCGTACTGACGCACGGCCTTGCTTCCTTGAACCAAGTCCAAGTATGCAAACTCAAGTCTGTCCCAAGCTTCCGGTGGGAAAAACTTCTTGTTGAACTCATATTCAAAATCCGCAAAGGTCTGGATCTCATCACCCTTGCGCTTTTCCACGGTCAGCCACCAGTTGTGGGCGTCGCCTTCCAGGAAGTGGACCGCGATATTCTTTCGGTAGTCTTCTGGACAGAGAGTGGAGTTAAAATTTCTCATGAGCCGACTCCTCACTCGTCAGCCACAATAGGATCAACACTTCCAGTTAAGTGTTTTGTGCCCAACTTCGACACATGTTCCAGAAGGCTCAGATAATTGCTCTTCCTTCTTGGCGTCTTCGGCGGTGGGTTCACTTCAACCACTTCCGCCTCTTTCTCCGTCACTTGTACCACAGGATCCGGTACAAGCGCCTTGGTCAATGCGGCCATTTGAGCCATCATTGCCTTCATGGCATTCCATTAATCTTGGGCTGATGGAATCTCATCCAGATTTTCGTTCCCATTGTTTGCACCAAGACCCGGTGGACGGGATGCTGTCGAGGACTCGCCTTTATCCTCTAGATTCTCCACAAAGCGAACATTCTGTTGCTCACCTGGAATCTGAAGAACTGGCGGTCTTATTCCTCTAGTCACATGTCCGACTAGATTTTGCACAGATTGGTCTACGCGAGACTCTGTGACCCGCGCATCACCCTCCATGTTCTTATCCTTATCCTTCTTACTTTTCACGGTTTTGTTGCTCTTACCCATCTGCAAAACTACAAGTTAGTCACAACAAACACAAAGTAAACCGTTATAGGGTAAGGAAATACTACCGCGAGAACCCTTGAGCCGATGAGTGGTGACCCCAAACCCGTTACTGTCCTAGGAGCAAGCATGCTCTAATACCAACTTGAAAGACCCCATCCCGGACTGTCTAAGTCCGTGGAGGTTGTCTCTCCGCACACACTACCTTAATCCGTTCTATGTTCCAGTTTTAGGGCCCATTCCTTAGACAAATCATGTTATATCATTCCGAGATTCATTACTTAGAATCATATGCGAATATTAGAGTAAACAAGCAAACGGGTTTCTTTATTAATAAGTTAAAGGATTCGATACAACTTATGAGTTTGCATATAAGTTATTACAAGTCTGTCATCGATCCTAACTACCCGCTTTCATCACCACCCATCTTCCCGGCCAAGGTCTCTCGCGCCTATGCCAAGTCCTTCCCACGATCACCATCCTTTCCTAGAAACAAAGACCGTCAGTTACATATATCTCATGGACGGCTAAACCGTCTCTTTACTTAGGGCGAATGATGCAATGTCCCAGCCCTTAGTCCTACAACCGTCTGACACTCAGTACGGTTCCCATCCGGATCAGAGACCAAGTCTAGGCCATAGCCGAGTACTCACGGATTGCTTCCCAAGTCGCCAAGTCACCCGACTGCCCAGACCCTTCCCCGACCCTTCTGACATATTCTCGACACTTAAACTTAGCCGAATCACCGGCCAGTCTATGAATCTGAGTCAAGCCAGAATCATACTCACCTTTGCCTTCGCGGTGGTTTGACTGAACCCGCGTCGACCCTCTTACTTGAATCCTTCTTCTTCTTTCTTTCGGAGTTCTTATGTGGACTTTTTCTCTGTGTTTTCTTTTTTTTTCGTGTCCGAAATGATCCCCAAGGACGAGTATTTATAAGAATTTCGGCCCAGAAACCATCAAGGAAACTGTTAAGGAACCGTCCAGAAGCGCCCTTCTATTGGCGTCCATTCGGGCATACGGTAACCGCTACCCGTTACTCGCACTGGTTTGCTAGCGATAGTAACCGTCCCACTGCTCCAGCTACCTCGACAGTCGACCAGCTCACCGAGCTACTATCAGTCGATCCCAGCTGACCGTTACCTCCCCCAGCTCACCTGAGCTGCCAAGTAACCGTCCAGCTAGCCCAGCTCCACTCTCCAGCTAATTTTAGCTCAAATCCCATTCTGGAAGCCATCTTTCCCCTTCTCTTACACTTAGTCCGAGTTTTACCCTTTCCCACTCGAAACAAGTCCCATCCAACGATCCTATTGAGGATCGCGGATGCTACAGGAGCCCCATAAATGTGCAATATTTAGCTTTCCTTTTGTTGCGAACTTGGTTGTTAAGATATTGCGCTCCACGTTTTGAATTAAGATTGGAACTTAATTGATTTTAATGCTTTCTTTTTGGCAAGATCTTGCGATGATTGGTTGGGCTGATCTCGCTATCTTTGAGGATATTATGATCTGCGAAAAGATCGTATCTTCCAGAATGATCTTGTTTCCTTTTTGCTGAGAGCGAATATTCCCTTCGGATGTGAAATCGAGTCCTCCACGGAGGGTATTTCTACGACCTCCAGCATTTTCGCCTGAAGAAGGAAAATCTGGACCAGAGAGAGATAGAGCTAAAGGCTGAGCTTCGTCGTCTCTCCGTGAAGAAGGCGAAGGTTGTCGAGAATCTTGATGATGCTGAGCAGAAGCTGAGGGCATTGGAGACTCGCCCGGTGGATTGGGAGAGGTTCGGTCTCCAGAGGAAGTATCCCATGCCCGAGCCTTTGCGTCTGGTCGTGAAGCGCCACAGGGAGATGTCCGAGAAGGAAGACGAGTGATCCGTCTTTCTTGTTTTTCTTTTAGGCTTTTATGCCATGCTTAGTCTTTGCTTCAAGTACTTTTGCTTCCGTATCTTTTGTTCCCTAGTATGTTTTCTTCTCAATGAATAAGAATTTTTGATTTGCTTCTATTTGGCGTTGGGCCGAACTGATTAGATATTTCGCCATTAATGGGCTTATGAGGTCGGTACTCGGGCTGACGATCTGGACCTCGTTCGGTCTCATATTATGAGTATTTTGACTGTTTTGCCCTTGATGTAATTAATGGAGTTGCGACGTGACTTGAAAGGTCGCATCGGTTCGTGAAGCGTCGATTGTCCTTCTCTCTATAAAGTAGTGGTTTTCCTTTCTCTTCCGGTGTTTCCGCTGTTCAATTTCAGAAAAAAGGAATGGATGGTTCTTCTCACTGTTCCTTCCGGACCACCGTTTTCTCCTCTGAGGAGGAGTATCAAGAGTTCGTGGAACCAATGCCCACGATTTATCCGGCGCACAACGAGAGGTATCGCTCTCATTCTCCGCCGCGACAGTCCTCCGTCACGGCTCCTCCGTCGCCTCCTAGGGGCCCTTTCTACGTCCCGAGCTGGCGGCGCGGCTCCAAGGAAAAGACCGATGAGGCTTTCGATCCTTGGAAAGACTCCGACTTTGTCAAGATTCCAGGTTTTGAGATGAAAAATCGTGGTTTTGAGTACGGGCGCATTGCTGAACTCGAGGGTTTTATCTCCACTTTGCCAGAGGATGCGGCGGCTCGCTCGCGAGAGTGGATCAAAACGGTTAGTGATCTGTCTTCTTTACTTGCGGGTTTTCGATCGCCGATCTTGTGTTTGCAGAATTCTGAGTCTCGAGATTTGTGTAGGTGAAGGATCTTCACTGGGATTTCCTCCGCCATCACGCTGACGCAATGTACACGGCGATCGAGATGGAGAGGTCCATGAGACGTCTGGAAGCACCGCCTGGGGAGTGGCTCCGTCTTGGTTTGGATAAGGTAGCTCCGATGCCGGAGGAGCTGAAGGCGTTCTGTCGCGGCGGAGGAAAGTGAAGAGGCGGCTAGGGTTAGCGCGCCGTTTTAATTAAGTTTTTGTCGATCAACCCGTATGTGGGCTTAATTAATTATATGTTTCGAACATGGTGCCCGTTTTAGGCTTTTTGCTTTGGATATTTTGCGACTTAGTTAAATCGGCTTTTGTTTATCTGCTTGCTTGACTGTGAATGACTGATCATTAGTGATCCTTGCGAAATAGATTGTCGAACTGATGACTCGATCATCTCGATATTGCTTGATGTGCAAGCGTAATTGAATTTATAGCGGGAAACGAGATTAGTTAATTGACTGACTCCAAACTGAGAACTGAGTGGTTACTCGTAATTCTAAGTTCGGGCAAAAGACATGAGTCGTGTGGATGTCGACGCTTAGGAAGTGTCCTTGCCGTAGGACGTCTCCCGGCTTACATCAAGTAACTTATTGCGCGCGTTCACCAGAGAATTGATCTCTGTGTGTTGCGAGTGCCTTGGGCGAGCTCGGCATATATAAGGTGCAAGTACTGATCTCGGCTTACCCTTGTCTTTCCCACAGAATATGCGCTGCCATTCAGAGAGCTGATTTTCAGGTCAGGTTGTCTGGGGTATTTTGCGGAATTTGTGGTCCGGCTTTTACACATTTTTCGAGAAAAGTTGCCTAGGCTGATCTCGACTGGGGTGGATTATTTCACCACTGCATCCATGTGGAACGCGTAAATATTTCTCGCCTGGCCAGGGCGGAAATGTAAATTTAAGTTTCTGCGTACCCGTGCTTAGAGTTTATGACCGTATAGGTGTTTGAGATGTGGGAGTCAGTTCGTGCGAACTGGTCTGTGCTTAGTTGCAAATGACTAGTTTGTAAGAGGTGTTATACATTTAGAAAAACAACTCAAGTGAATGAGTGTTCCTTCCTTGGAAATGATTTGTAAGACAGAACACTCGTATTTCAGAGTCACGACTGCGCTCAGAGAGCTGCCTACATACCCAATGAATGGATCAAGTCGTCCGTAGTTCATATCTTTGACGAGCTCACCGAGCTCGGCGTTTCTTGGTCTGTATTACCTAGCTTAGTAGTAATAGCGCTTGAGGTTCATAGAGTTCCAGGAGTTGCGAACTGCTTTGCCGTCCATGGTCATGAGCCAGTACACTCCGGGCTTAACGACTTTGAGGACTTGATAGGGCCCTTCCAATTTAGCTCCGAGCTTGCCAGACTTCCTTTCTTCGGTGTTGTGAAACACCTTCCTTAGGACGAGATCGCCTTCGACGAAATGGCGATTGCGAACCTTCTTGTTGTAATACTTCGCAGCTAGGTGCTGGTAGTTTTGTATGCGAAGGAGTTCTTCAGTCCTTTCGCCTTCGATGAGGTCGAGGTTATCTATAAGCATGGCTTCATTGAGTTCGGGATTAGCCGGGAGGGCCTGACACCGTAAGGTCGGGACACGCACTTCAGCTGGGGAAAGCGCTTCAACTCCGTAGGCAAGGCTGAAGGGAGATTTCTCGGTCGACCGCCCGGGTGTAGTCCAATGCGACCATAGCACGCCGTCTAGGTGCAGCGCCCACATGCTTTTCTCGGCTTCTAATCGCTTGCGGAGACCATCGAGAATCGTCTTGTTGGTCGCTTTGGCTTGTCCATTGCCTTGGGGATATCTCAGGGTTGAGAAACTGAGTTGAATTTTCCACTTGGTGCAAAAGTCTTTGAAAACTTCTGAGGTGAATTTTGTCCCATTATCGGTGACAATTTCATATGGGAGTCTGTGGCGAGTTATGATGAATTTCCATACGAAGTGGACGACGTCGAGACCGGTGATGCTGGCGTATGACTCAGCCTCTACCCATTTGGTGAAATAGTCGGTCATAATGAGAATATGTTGCTTTCCGTCGGATTATACGAGAGGGCCGACGGCGTCCATCGCCCATCGCATGAAAGGATAATGTTGCGTAGCCGAAGCGAGCAGTTCGGCTGCATGTGGATGACTTGGGCATGTCTTTGACATTTCTCACATTTTTTGGCGAATGCTTTGCAGTCGGCTTTCATCGTAGGCCAGTAATGACCTGATTTCTTGATTTTAAGCGCGAGCGATCTAGCGCCAGCGTGGTTTCCCCCTGATCCTTCATGGACGTCGCGCATGACTTTCTTTGATTCCGAATCGCTTATGCAAGTTAAAAGGATCTCGCCGGCGCTCCATCGGTAGAGGTTGCCGTCAACGAGGCAATAGCTTGCCGCTCTTGTCTTCAGCCTGCGTGCTTCCCATCGGTGGGCGGGAGTGGTGCCTTCTGCTATGTAGCGTGCGATCTCCTTTCTCCAGTCCATCGTATCCCGGGTTTCATCCAGCCCGGTGCTTGCTATGTCGTGGAGTGCTTCTTCGTCTGATTCGTCTAGAGGAGGTTCCTCCGAGCCGACGACGCACACTCCTTTCCTGAGCTGGATGCTGGGAGTTTGTATGCTTTCCACCGGTATTGTACGGTGCAACCCTGATTTCGATGCTGATCCCAAAGCGACCAGTGCGTCAGCCGGGGCGTTATCGGCCCGTGGGATTTTGGTGAGACTAAATTCATGGAATTCCTTCGCGAGTTGTTGGGTGAGTTTTAGATATGCATCCATCCTTTCGTTCATGGCCTCATATTCTCCGCTAAATTGACTGGTGACGAGCTGGGAGTCGCACATGGCGTGAATTCGTTTTACTCCCATTCCTCTGGCTAGGCGTAGTCCAGCTAGTAGCGCTTCGTATTCGGCTTCGTTGTTTGAAGCGTTGAACTCAAGTCGGAATGATTGCTCGAGGATTTCTCAGGTTGGGGATTCTAATCGCACTCCGACTCCTGCTCCGTGTTTGGATGAGGATTCGTCGACATGGAGCGTCCATAGTTTGCCGTCAGATGTACTCTCGATGAGCTCGGCCGGTAGTTCTGTGAAGAAATCTACGAGAACTTGTGCCTTCTGGCTATACCGACCGCGGTATTCGATATCATACTCACTGAGCTCGATTGCCCATTTCGCCATTTGCCCGGATTAAGTTGGACTGTGGATAATGGTGCAGAGGGGTTAATCGGATAGTACGACTATAGTATGCGATTGGAAGTAAGATCGGAGCTTACGAGCTGCCGTGACCACGGCTAGGGCCAGCTTCTCCAAAGTCGGGTATCGTAGCTCGGCATCAACGAGAGACTTGCTTATGTAGAACACCGGCCTCTGCTCTTCTCGGTCTTCTCGGCTTAATACTCCGCTTATTGCCGTGCTTGAGACTGCAACGTAAAGGTAGAGAGTATCTCCCTCTTCGGGTTTGGCCAGGACGGGTTGATTGGTCAGATATTCTTTTAACTCGGAGAAGGCTTTCTCGCATTGCTCACCCCTTTCGAACTCTTTGATTCCGCGCAGGAGTTCGTAAAAGGGGAGGCACTTGTCCGTTGACCATGAGATAAATCTGTTCAGAGCAGCTATCCGCCTGGTCAGACATTGGACTTCTTTTTTTTTTTTTGGGAGATGGCATCTCGAGGACTGCTGAGATTTGCTTTGGGTTGGCCTCGATCCCTCGTTCGGTGACGATGTATCCTAGGAACTCTCCGGACTTCACACCGAAGGTGCACTTGGTGGGATTGACCTTCATACCGAACTGATCAAGTATGTCAAAGCAAGCTTTGAGATGTACGACGTGGTCCTTAGCGTCCAGGGATTTCACAAGCATGTCGTCGATGTATACTTCCATTGTTTTGCCTAGCAGCTCCGAGAACATTTTGTTCACCAACCGCTGGTACGTTGCACCTGCGTTCTTTAATCTGAAGGGCATTACTTTGTAGCAATATGTCCCCCGGTCTGTGATAAACGCGGTTTTCTCGCGATTGTCGGGATGCATCATGATTTGATTGTACCCTGAGAAGGTGTCCATGAATGATAACAGCTGGTGACCAGCTGTAGCCTCCACCAATCTGTCGATGTGTGGCAGCGGGAAGCTATCTTTCGGGCAGGCTTTGTTCAGGTCGGTGAAATCTATGCAGGTTCGCCACTTGCCGTTGTTCTTCTTCACTACCACAGGATTGGCAAGCCATTCCGGGTATTGTACCTCCATTATCTGTCCAGCTCAGAGGAGACGCTTGACCTCTTCCTGAACTGCTGTGGTGCGGTCAGTGCCTAGTTTTTGGCGCTTTTGGCGAACCGGTTTATGATTTGGATCGACGTTCAACTCGTGACTTGTGATGTCAGGACTGATCCCTACCATGTCGGCGATGGACCAGGCGAAAGTCGTGGAATGTTTTTGTACGAAATTGATCAGCTCGTCCTTAATGTTATTGTCAAGGTCCTTTCCTATGGCTACACACCTCGTGGTGTCTGTTTCGTCAATGCACACTTGTGTTGTCTTTTCTACCGCGAATGCGGCTTTGCAGAGCGTCTAATTCTTCTTGGTTCTGGGGAGAGCGGTAGCGTTTTCTTCCTTTTCTCCATGCAGGCGTTGTTTCTTCTCGATCGCGTAGCAGGTACATGAGTCCTTCTGGTTCCCGTAGAGGGTGAATATAGTACCATCCAGTGTCGGGAACTTCAAGCATAGGTGGTAGGTGGATGAAACGGCTTTCATGGCGTTGAGCCATGGTGTTCCTAGTATGGCGCTGTAGATAGGTGGGGCATCGACTACTATGAACTTGGTGATCTTGGCGATGCCTCCGACCTCGGTGAGTAGCTTGATTGTCCCGACGGATTTCTCGGATTGCAAGTTGAAACCAGTGAGAGAACGACAGGTAGGCTTGATTTGATCGTCTCCTATTCCCATTTCGGTTAGGATCTTCTGAAAGATTATGTTTACTGAGCTCCCCGTGTCAACAAGGATTCGTCCCACATCAAAGTCTCCGATTGGAACTCGCACCACCAGGGTGTCGTTGTGTGGATATCTGATCCCCCTCGAATCGTTTCCGGAGAACGAGATCGGGATATCTTTCATCTCGATTTCTGGAGGTCCATCTTGAGCGTGATAGACTTGTCTTTCTTTTTTCCGGATGGACGTGAGGGAATCGTTGCAGTTAAGCAGACCTTCCATGATCATGTTGATCCTCTGGCGTGGCGGAGGATCTCCTTATTTCGGCCTTTCGTCGCGTCCTCGTTTGGGTGATTCGGGGAGATTTTCTGTTTCCCGATCTCGGCCTTGGGTGTTGTCCTCAGCTCGGGAGTTACCCGTGTTGCGCTCTTTATCCCCTTCTTTTTTGTGCCGTTGGCCGGAGTCGCGTTCTGATCGCGATTTCTTGGCGCTTTCCTCTGGCCTATTTTCTTCCTCGGGGCGTTCCTTTTTGCATGGTTCGATGCGTATTTCTCCGGATTGATATCCGTTGAGGAGGGAGTATTTGATTTGCCGGTAGTTCTCCGTTGAATGTCCGTTCATTTGATGGTAGGTGCAATACGCATTTGGATCTGCATCATCTCGACTCCAGTTGTTCCACCTCTTGTTTCGAGGGTTTGATCGACCTTGATCGCTTTCGACTGCGCATGAAGTTATTCTTTGATCTTTATTTTCCTTGTAATCCTTGTCGTAGTGTTGAATCGGCTCTCGGTACTCCTCCTTAGCTTTTTCTTTAGCTGACGAGGCTCTCGGGGGACCGTGTTTTTTGGCTAGCACGGCCGTCTCCTCTTCCAAGTTGATGTACATGTGGCTTTGTGAAGGAGATCCTGGAGAGACTCGGGTTCTCTTAGAGTGAATTCGTCTCGGAAGCGGGATTTGTACCACGTGTTTTGTCTGAGCGCGGCTATAGCAGCGTCATCTGTTACCGCCACACGTGCTATCACCTCTTTGAACCGGTCGATGTAGGCTCTGAGCGACTCGGTCGGCCCTTGGATCACGTTCCACATATCGGCGTTTCACGTGCCTTGTTTGATGTACATAGAGTAATGTTTGACAAAGGCTGTCGATAGCTCGTAGAACGAGTTGATCAAGTTCGGCTCAAGCCTTGAGAACCAGGTCAGTGCGTCTTCGCTGAGGGACTCGACGAATATTTGGTATTGACCGGCGTCTCTTTCTTCTGGTTTGAAGTGAGCTCGGTTCGCTGCGTACATGAACTTTGTGAGGAATTGGCTTGGATCGTCTTTCCCAGCGTAGAGCGGGAGCTTGAGCTTGGCAGGAGGAACGGGGATGCGTGTGATCCGCTCGGTGAAGGGAGTTCGTCGCGTTAGGGCCAGGACCCTGTCGATCTCGGGGCCCGCGCTTGTTACACGGTGCATCCTAGATTGTATGTCTTTAAGTTCGTTCTTCATTCCCTCGAGTTCGCTACGACGTAACTCATTTTCGATGCCGATAGTTCCCTCGGCGGTTGAGCCATCACGATTGATGGGAGGTACGGCTATGGATGGTCTTGTGAGTGGATTTTGCGTTCGCCCGTTCCCGGCGGTGGCCCGTTCGATCCGGTCGAACTCTTGATTGAGATTCCTGACGATGTCGTCTTCTGAGAACTCTAGCCTCCTACGGACAGATCCAGGTCGTTCAGGTGGGTGCATGCTTCGCGCGACCTGCTCGATTCGTTGGTTGTTATTCATGATGTCATGGATGTGCTTGTCGAAATGCTCGACGAGCTGCTGCATCATGTTTTGGAATGAAGCCGGGGTGACTACGTCGCGCTCTGCCGTGCGGCTGTTATCGCCATTCCCGGTCCCGGTCACTCCGATGTTCGTGAGACTGGGATCTTTGTTGGCCGCGGTTGCGTCGACGGCAATCTCAATTTGTAAGTTTTTTGAGATTCTCACTTAAAATTTTTCATTTTACAACATCTATTGATGAGTGTTTGACAATTGATATTTAAAAAATATACGAAAATAAGAATAAGTAGTATTTGGAATTAAGAGTGTTTGGCAAAAAAGATGTAGAATTAAAAGAATAAAAAACAAAATATGTGAGTATAATTATGGGCTTGCCACATAATCATTCAAAACTCTTGATTTCAAAATTGCATTAGTGTATACAGTATACATAATACAAAATGTAATAAATAAATATATCCAAACATTAATTATATCAAATCTATATGTCAATTAGTGGCTAATTAACTAACTGCAAAATGACATGCAAACAAACATTTTTATTAGCAATTGGCTATGAATTTGGCCATTTTTTTCCTACGAAATTCACCATAGTATTTTTATTCAATTAATTCATGTCGATTTTGCTTCTTTTCTTTCAAGTTGACATATTAATTCGGGATTTAAGGTCAAAAGTTTTCGTTTATCTTTATGGTTATGTATCTCTTTTCTAAAGACAGAAGAACATAATATGTGGCAATGAAGGATATTTATATAACTTATGTTATGCCCCAACAATTATTGAAAGTTTTACACAAGCACCGCTTTGAGTTAAATAAGACATGGTAATGGACTAATGGGAAAAAAAAAATGTAAACTCACTGCTCGAAGTACATCAACATTTGTGTCCTGACAGATAATGGGATAGTGACATTGTGAGTTCCATCAGTCCAAGTCAACCTCCCAAAATAATAAATCGAATTGGATTTGTGAGTTGTGGAGACAGTAACTTTGAAGCTGAGTTTCTTGATATTGGAGTTAAATATCAGTGTGTTAGGTGTGACAGAGATTTTGACACCCAAAGGAGGCTCAACGATGAGTTTATAGACGGAGTCAACGGGTCCAACGTTGGTGACAGTTCTAGTGAGAGTCACATCTTCCTTGAGGAATGGAATGGTGATTGAAGGCAAATTGAGATCAAGCATAGAAGGTCTTGGACTCGGACATCGATATGACACATCTTTTCTTGATATTTTGGCGATGTTTTTCTCATCATAATCGGAAGCACATAGAAAAAGTACATAGTCTTCTACGTCTGCGTCATAGACAAGACCAGGGTCGGCTGCTTTGTTTGGGTTCACTAATCCTCCTCCGAAGTCAAACGGGTCGGCTAGTTTTCGTGACAATCCCTCCGAGAAGATAGGTTCTCCGTGGGGGTCCATTGTGGAAGCTTAATCAATTAAGAACGAGTAATTAATTAAAGAGAAATTCTTCAAAATACTATGTTTTTGTTTTGTTTCCAAAAATAACACAAACACAGAATTGTTCGTCGCTACATATATTGAACTCAATATTTTAATTTTGTATGTATTAATATCGTCATTATGTCATTATTCGCATTCAAACTTGTATAATGATTGTTGTTGGACAAAACTAGAAAATATACGTTTTAAGAATTGTTAGATAGTAGTAAGTTACCTGTAGTGACGAGAGCTGATTTAAGCGCGGCCGGAGACCAGTCAGGATGCACAGCTCTAAGTAGCGCAACTACACCAGCGACCGCAGGTGTTGCCATTGAAGTTCCCGAATCAGCACAAAATCCGTCCTCGGCACCCGGTTTTTCAGGGGTACAAGCTGCCACTATGCCCACACCTGGAGCCGCTATATCAGGCTGCAAAAATATAATGTTTCTATGTGATGAAAAATACATATTGCTAGAATTGGGTTTTATCTATATTATTATTTTTGAAATACATTTTGAATAGTAATCTTTGTTTTGTAAATAATTACAAAGAATACCATCACAAAATCTATTTTAGGAAATGTTTTTTCAGATGATGAATATTTGATAAACAACATTAAAATCTAAATTTTTGCAATTTTTAAAGGGAATGTCGAAAAAATTAATTTAGGATCCTAGCATATAATTAGGTACTATGTTTTTAAAAACAAGTATGAGTTGATATAGATCTTGAAAATCATAATAAAAACTCAAACAAGTCTTCTTTGTGTTATTGTTTCTCCCGTAATTGGTTACTAAGTCGAATCAAGTTGATTTAATTAAGATTACGTGAACAAAATTGTTCCGCAGTATACCGCGGTTTAAATCCTAGTTATTATTGTTTATGTAATCATTAAGAATCGGATATATTATCAATACATATATGGAAACACAAATTAAGTTTACCTTCAGAACGTATGGAGATACGGAATTGGGTCCTCTCCCTGAGAACTCGGCAACCTTAGTAGCTACAAGTGGCCCATTGAACGTGACTGCAGAGCTTATTTTTATGGTAGGTGAACTGAAATTAAGTGGTTTAAGAAAATTAAAAATAAATAAACAACATTGATCAAATTAAGTAACAGAGGTCAAATTAAGTAGTGGTTAAGTTTTACTAATAATTACCTGGTAGAACTTATGTACTTAAATATGGTAGTTCCATGTTCATAGCCGACATTGATCATAGGAGTACCTTGGGAAACTCTGATTTGATCACTTCTTTTGTAGGCTAAGATTAGACCCTCAGCTTCGACTTCTGAAAGTTTAGTTATAAAGTCCACTTGATTTTCGTCACTTACAATAAAAGCTAGCACCACTTTTCCCTTTGCTGAACTTATTGTCATCTCGTTTTCGCTATATACGAACATTAGATCTGCTTGTATGTCTTTATCACTGAACGCCTTGTACGGGGTCCGTGCCTACATATTAACATATTTAGAAGGTCATATGTACTTTAATGTCAAAAGAGAATCAACTATACATAAATTAGTTTTTGTTGGTTTGGTTTACCATTATGGTTACGTTGTTGCCTAGTGTCAAAGGTGTGGAATACCACCGGTCTAGACTTGTGGCAGCCACTGTTATGATCCATGGAGCTATGTTCTGAACTGTGTAATCTCCAGGCCCCTCGTTACCTCCCGCAGTGAGCACTGGGATGCGATTGGCGACTGCATGGAATGCTCCATATGACATTAGATTAAAGTTGTCAATTTCAGTCAGCGTAGGGTTCGGCCTGCCTATTGAGATTGTTAGCAAGTCCACCCCATCCGCTATGGCGTCGTCCATTGCTTTGATTATCTCAGCGGTCGCGCATGTGCCTTCTACTGTTTGCCAACACACTTTGTAGACTGCGATACGGGCATTAGGCGCTCCGCCTCTTATTGTTCCCACTCCGAACCCATTGTCACTCACATTTGAAACGAAGGAACCCCCCGCTATGGAGGCCACATGTGTCCCATGAGGCAAGCTTTCCCTTGCGGACATGTACTCTGTGTCTGGTATTCCAGTATCTGTTTTGTTTCTTCGGAAGAGGTTTTCCATGTAATACCTCGCTCCTATCAACTTCCTATTACAATGCTTCTTCGAGTCGAATAGTTCACCATCCACGCACATCCCTTTCCACCGTTTTGGTATCGGGCCTAAGCCTTTGTCATTGAACGACGCTGACTCTGGCCACACACCTACAAACACGCACATTTATATTTTAGTTATGTCATACTCATGTCTTAAATTTAGAACAATCTACATGCAAATTTAATATATATAAACATACCTGAGTCCAAGACACCAATGATGACGTCCTCGCCCATCTTGGCATCATTAAGAAGTCCTTTTGGTGTGCTATGAGAAAGCCCTAAGTAATCAAATGTTCTTGTCGTTTGCAGCTTATAGTAACTGTTGGGTGTTACTTGAACTACATCTGGATGCTCTATTCATAATTAAGTAGATTCAATTCATTAATTGGTTAATCATTATCTAATTTGCTTCGTATATTTCTAGAAATACTTATTTATATGTCCATACCTGAGATTTTTTTAGCTTGAGAATCCGTAAGATGGGCAGCAAAGCCAGAGAAACCATGTCGATAACTATGAACAATGGACTCACTAGCATCTTTTTTGCTGCAACCATATTTCCACAACCCGTTTGTTAATGCAATTTATTTTATTTTCAATAAACATATTGTTGTACTTACTTTCTCTATTTTAAATTATAGGATGTTTTGGATAAAAATACAAAAATTAAGAAATAATAATTGTTTTCTTATTTATAAACCAATAGAAAAAATAATGCATAGGGCAACTCTCTAAAATACCGTGATTTTTGTTTTTATGCCAAAAATACCACAAAACTAAAATTTAATTTTTAATTTTTAAACTCTAAACTCTAAATCTTAAACATTAAACCCTACTTACAAATTACTATACCCTAAATATAAAATGATCAACCCAAAACAAAGATTTAAAATTCTATCTAACAATTTTATGCATGTTTGTGGTATTTTTGGAAACAAAATCAAGAAAATATTTAGAGGAATTCCTCATTTGAAATAGTTATAAACTCTGAAATTAATATAAAATATGCATAGAACCTTGGAAAAATTTAATATAGTAATATAAATTATGCATAAAAATTTGAGAAAATCTAATAAAATGAAACAGAAAATAAAACTTAAAATATCTTATTAATTTATTAGAACAGAGGGAGTATATGTTTCTTGGTACCTTCCAAGTAGGGATTCTAACATTCTGAGATGCGAGGCCGTTACAAGCTCAGGATCATTATGCTCTTTTTCACCAAGGTATACTATGTGGACCTATATATGTATCGATATTACACATTAATCATTCCTTTACCCAAACGGTTTTTTTTTCTTTTCTTTTCTATTATTCTAGTAATTAAGGAAATTGCGACATCTATATACCTTAGTCTCTTCATTGGCTCGGCTACCTTCCACAATGTTGAGAATCACCACAACACTCATTATCCAAAAAACCCACCATGAGACTTGAAAGCTCATTTTTATTTCTGCAGAGAAGAATCCACTAGAGATCAATGTCTCACAGTTTTTTTTTCGTTTTCTTGAATATTTTTTACATGAATTGTCTCGTATTAATACCAACGTTATCAGTTACTTTTTTTCTTTTTTGGTCAAAAACTAATCAGTTACATTCTGAAACGATTTACTAGCTTATATTGACATTAATTTGGTTGTAAAACTTAACTACTCTTCTGATATTTGTTGAAAACAATATTTTCTATTGTTCTCTAATCAGCATTACGGTATCTAATAATAGATTAAGAAAATGCTTTCTGCGTGTGTATGTTAAAAAGTTTTAGCAGTTGTAATACAGAGTTAATATTATGGTGATCTATACTATATAAAGAAAGAGCGAGAAACTAGGGAAAACTTGAAAAACCATGCAAAGCAGATTTTTTTAAAAAACTTTTTGTTAATAAAAAATGTAACATCGAACAAAAAAATAGAAATTGGACGCGTCGATAATATGCGCGTCCAGTCTTCCCAAAATTTTCCGCTGCTCGAGAAACCCTAGATGAACTGTGCTTCTTGCCTCTCCTGTCATCAGCGATCTTTGTCGTGACTGCAAGAGGGCTCCCGGCCCTCCGCTATGCGGTTAGGCTCTTCCCGGCAAGCAATATGACGAGTATGGCACCAGAGCGGTTGTGGTTTGTTTCAAATCGGAGGCTAATAGAAGAAAAGACGTCGGCTTGCCTGTATTTCAAATGTTAACCTCGGCGATTTCATCTTACCGGTTCCCTTGCGCATTCTCCGGTTTGCTAGAGGACGACAAATTCGATGTTGTGGGGCAACTCATGGTAAATTTCGGTGGTGTTTTCACGTTTCATGGAGGACCCGTAGCTACTGGATATGACTCAAGCGGTGGTCTGGAAGTGGTTTGGTAGGGGTCTGGCCTTGTTTAATGATAATGATCAAACTTAACTCTAGGGTAGTACTTAGGGATTAAATCCACATAGACTCCAATCACTCAATAGATTACCAATGTTCAAATTAGGATAAACAGAAATCAAGTGAAATAGAGACAATTGAAACAAATTAAAGTTGTTGTAAACCTGAGGAGATGAGAGTTAGATTCAGGGTATTCTCTGGAAATCAGGAAAGATAAATTAATTGATTAGTCACGATTCATATTAAGCGCGGTTCTTGAACTTAAATCACGAAGATATAGTAAACTTACTCTCGTTCTGAAAATTATCTAAATTTAAAAACTGGAATCTCAAATCCGTTGGTGAATTCTAAGAATCTAAACCAACATTAATTTTCAAGTTTGATATGTTCACAAAACTCCTAAAGCAAGTTCCTTTGTGAATAAGACTTTTGCTCACCCTAAATTCTTTCAGGTAATCAATCACACTTGCGTGCTAACCAATTATCCTAAAATCCAAATTCCACATGATGAAGCTAGATTTTAACTTTAAGAATAACCTATGGTGAAAAACAAATAAGATAAATAATCCTTGACTAATCAATTCAATTCAATTCAATCAATCCATGAAATCCTTATGAGAAACCCTAAATCTAACAAGTAGATTACTCAAGCATAATTAAAGAGAAATAAGGGTTTAAAATCAGAACTATAAGAACAAGTAATCAGATCTATATCTCTAAAGAACTATAAGAAAATCTCTGCTCAAAACCTAAAACTGTGTTCTCTCTAAATCACTACAAGAAAAATGTACATTGTTAGCGTGGAAAAACTGCTATCATACATAATACATAGCGAATTCACAAATGTTATGACATCGGCACCTATGGTAGATGCCCCACCTACAATAATGTTTTTGACGTGCTATTAAATAGAGCTCTTCTATAGCGCTAATCGATTGTTATAATATACTTTATCCCTATACTATTAAAATAGAAGTACAAAATTTTGCATCACATGTGAATTCACAAGATAGCCCCTAAACGTAATTAATCTAATGAAGCATCATTAAGGGTAATAAGGGAAGTTAATGACATTTGGACAAAACGGGTCGGTTCAAAATTGAAATTGACCCGAACTCCCTATAATGGATACTGATCCGGCGGGTATAATCCGCTTATACATCAGGTCATAGCATTTATGTTTCAAGTTTAGTATCCGATTCATACCATCCTTCATTTCATATCCTAAGCAAATCTTCAAATCTAAACTAAATATTCTTAAAACAATGAATCTCCTTAATTATAGTCAATCTTAACTACGCAATCCTTCAAAATTAAACATTACTTGATACTAAACTTATTTTCTTTCCATTTCATTGCTAACCATTCATCATTATCATAACTACTCAATCCTTTTGAATTTCGAATATTCCAAAATCCCATAATCTAATCACATCCTCAAAGATTTGACCTAACAACTTAGACACACCGATTAATCCCTATATATATCTTCTCTACCAAATCGTAGGTCATTGTGTCAAGAAAGAATAACATTACCTTCACTCTTACCATCTCACAAATCTTGCGATCAAAATGGCATTGGTTCACCAACCTGTGACAAGCCTTGCTGACATTAGGGGCTTCAAAACTACCTGGAAAATACAAGTCAAAATCATTCATACTTGGAAACAGTATTATCCAGCAACTGGGGAGACAATAGAGATGATACTCGCTGATCAGAATGTAAGATATTGTTTCCGCTATGATTATAATGTTTTGTGTTTAACGTTTTCTAATACTTTATGTATCATATCATTGTTTTGTGTTTAACGTTTTCTAATACTTTATGTATCATATCATATGTAGGGTGATAAGATCCATGCTACAGTCAAAAAATCGCAAGTTCAGAAGTTTCACAGAAACATCGTTGATGGACAATGGAGGTTTATTGAGAATTTTACCTTAAGCAAAGGAGTAGGGAAGTTCAGACCAACAGCTCATCCCATTAAGATCTCTTTGATGAGCTGTACCAAATTCACTGATTCACCTATGATTTCTGATGAGGTGTATTACGATTTTGTGAGTTTTGAAGATATTGTTGATCCCAATGCCCTTAATGACAACATCTTGATTGGTATATATATTTGTCACTTATTTTGTTAGTTTTGTTCATTATAAAGTGTCAGATTTTAACCACTGTCTTTGTTTATACAGATGTTATTTGTCAGGTCGTTAATGTTGGTGAGATGGAAACACCAACAGTAGCTAACAAGCCAACAAACAAATTGGAAGTAGAACTAAGAGACACAAGGTATGTAGCATCTATAAACTAAATCGTAAAGGAACCATGTATGTGATCAAATATAGTATAATGTTGGTGTTATATTTATAGGGATTATCGGTTAGTATGTACTTTGTGGGGGAGGTTTGCCGACACTATGTTTGAAGCATGTCAGAATGGAGGCATGAACAGGGTCATATGTTTTCTTAGGTTTGCTAAGATAAATTCCTATTTAGGTATAACTATTTCATCTTAATGTTATTTCCTTTTATTATCAAAAGATATCAATTCTTACTTTCCAACACAAACAGGTGAGATCACAATATCAAGTGCATATGATATTTCGCAGATGACCATTAACCCAACCAATCCGGAAGCTGTCCAGTTTGTTGAAAAGTATGTCTAATATAAAGTCATCTCTTTATATAATATGCTTACTTTTACTCAATCAAAACAATGATATTTTTTTTTTGTATGGGACAGTTTACCAAATGATGGTTTAGGTGTCACTATGAAGGTTAGTATCCCTCAGGATATAAAGCAGCAAAAGAAAGAGGACGAGTTTAACAGTCTACCAAGGACAACAATCGCTGAGCTTACATCTGCAACTTATGTAAGAACTATATATTTATGAAGTGCATTTCTTATTTCTAGATTATTACTGGTGATAACTATACTCTTTTTACAATATATAGGAAGATAAATTTAGGCTTCTCTGTACTATCTACGGGATTGATGCGGATTGGTCTTGGTATTACTTTTGTTGCCTAAAGTGTAACAAGACAGTTTACAAAGTTCCTAAGGTTGAAAACGTGAAAGTCAAAAAGGACAGGAAACCTCTTTTCTGGTGTGGAGTATGCAGAGAAAATACTACAAGAGTGGAGCCAAGGTTTATACTATACTTTTAATTTTGAGAGAAGACTAAATGAATTTTCGAGATACTAACTTCAATATGTACATGTTTTGTTTTCATTAGGTACAAGCTTATTCTCGATGTTCAGGATTCTACTGGTCATACTAAGTTACTACTCTTTGATAGTCATGCAACTAGGATTGTTGGGAGTTCTTCTTTCGATCTCTTGAATGGTCAACTTGATGAGGTAAACAAATATAATTCAATACACTAAGTTACAACTCTTTTTTGAGCTGTTCAAAAAATAGTCATACAAATGTTATGATCTACTTTTATGTAGATTGAAGATCCAACCATCTTGCCTCAAGGTTTAGTCAATCTGAGAGGGAAAACTTTTCAGTTTGTTGTTTCGGTTGAGTCTGACAATATCGGGGATTCTAATGATACTTACAAGGTGGGACACGTGTGGCTTGGGATTCCAAATGAAAAATTTGAGACTATCACAGAATCTGAAAGTGTAACCGACCTCACACCTGGTGTCTCTGTTGATGGGGTATTGTTCTATTGTCTGTATAAATAGACTGCATGTTTTGCAAGTTTTTAAAATTCTTTTTCATGTGTAGGAAGCTCTGAGGTTGACGCATAGCACTGAGGAAGATGAAGGATTTGGTTCTGACACCAAAACTCCTTTATCTAAGAGAAAGGAAGGAAGCTCTGAAGAGCAATCTGATCAAAATTCTTCATCAAAGAAGCTATGTGTCTCTTCAATCAGTGGTGCTTTTGAAAAAGAAGACTTGGTTGAAGAAGAAAACAAGAGTGGCTGATGAAGAACCTATAAAACTTTCTACCCTTTGTTCTTTGAAGTTTTATGCTTTTTTTGAGATTTGAACTGTTCTCTTATTTCTTATAATTTGGATTTTGGTTTGTTTTGTCATTTTTTATGTTATTTTCTATTAATGAAGGGTAGTCATTTCCTTATGAATGTGTACTTTTTGTGACTCAGTCATTTAATTTATTTACTGCAACTACATTATATGCAAAATACATGTCAGAAATCACTTACATGTACAATGAGTTTTGCGGCACCTCGACCATCAACTTTGGCATCCCTTTGTTTTCTGCACCTGTCATATTTAGATTATCAAATTATTTACCTATAAACTAATGTTATCTCATCAAGCAAAGTTTTTCTAAGTTGTCACTGTATTAAAAGTTTAAGTTGTGAAAAGGTTCATATTTTAACACAAAGATTATATTTTAACAAAATGAATTTTGTAAAAAAATGCTATAATAATAAGTTATGATACTCATAATAAAAAATACAAAGAATATCCCTACACAACCAAATAAAATTACCAAGATTATTAAAGATCTTGGTAAATATCTTTTATACATATACTGAAAGTAAATCGCCATAAATGTACAGAAATTCATAATTAACAATGTTTCCCACCGTTTCTAGAATGATTTACGCATCCATCTTTTAATAATAAATAAGGCAATCTATATCAAATCCCTAAAATCCTGTAATTACAACTATTACCTATTTACAGAGCATAACTACATTGTGATACGTATCAAGTTCATCTGTTCCAATACAAGAAATCCTTTGATTTTTTTGTTTATTCCGGTTTCATTTAGGTGTTCATTACGCTTTTCTATATCTTACCTCTGTCAGATTACTGCAGCTATATGTTTTACTAACTATATGTATTATGTGCAATTGCAGGAACACAAACATGAAAGATGGTACTGAAGAAACAAAATCGTTTAAGAAAAGAAGGATTTCCACATCAATTACCAATGTCACAACTTCTCATGTAGATGCATACAATGCCAATGTGACTATCCCATTAAAGTCAATCTTTATTAGGTTGCTCGGAGACATGGAAGACATACCTTGCAGGCGGCAAAACATTTTCCACACTCCTCCACCAACAAAGTTTTCATCTTATGCAAATATAGTAAAAACTCAAACAGGTGGATTTTTCTTATAGTAAATAAATTCAAGTAATCATCATACAATCAACATTGCTTATTCTTTAGTAATGAATTCACTTTTCAAAAATACTGCGCAATGCCAATTTGGAAAAGTCATCTTCAATAACAAAAGAACAATGTCAACGATGTACACTATCATATATTCATTTCACAGCTATTCACAGATGTTTAAAATATGTCAGCAATTTTATACATTTTCATTGTTGAACTAAACCTATCCTAATTGTATAGTTTCAGATGGAGGTTGTCAAGAAAAGGAAACTCAAGCTCACAATCAATCAAAAACTTATCAAAGTGGAGTTTTGAGAGACATTACCAATATTCATCAAAGGAAGCAAGGCAGTCCGCAAGCTTCTACCACAACACATTTGATAACCTCTGCAATTTCTAGAAAACAGGACACAGGTGAGTTATCAATTTCAAAATATGTTACACTAAACAATAACCAAACTTCCTACTTAATAACTGTTGTTCTCAAATTTATAAATATCACTACAGTATTTGATATTACACATTTTTTTTACACTGGATCAGAAAACATAAATCCATTTACTCAATCAAGGGGTCTTCCCGGATTCACACAAGTGCAGAACACTTCATTTTCAGTAGTTCCGAAAGGCAGAAAGAGAGGCCATGAGTTGAATAAACATCAAACAGGTGGATTTTTCTTATAGTAAATAAATTCAAGTAATCATACAATCAACATTGCTTATGCTTTAGTAATGAATTCACTTGTCGTATACTGTTTAGATGTGATCTTTCTATCAATCTCAGGGATTAAAAATGTGTCAGAGACCATTACAACCAAAGATGAATTCAATTCAGCTTACCCGGCGTAACAAATGGTGCACAACACAATGCCCAGCGTTATTCAGAGGAGCAGAGAGAAGATGAAAAGATAATGAATCTGCAATGCCAATTTGGAAAAGTCATCTTAATAACAAAACCAAAATGTCAAGGAAGCCACTATCATATATCATTTCACAGCTTATTCACAGATTATTGAAAATATCTCAGCAATGGTACAAATTGTCCATTGCTGAACTAAAATGATCCGAATGTCTAGTTCAGCATGTGGGCCCTGTCAAGAAAAGGAAAACTCAAGCTCACAATCAAATCAAAAATCTTATCAAAGTGAGTGTGGAGAGACCATTACCAATATTCATCAAAGGAAGCAAGGCAGTCTGCAAGCTTCTACCACACACATTTGATAACCTCTGCAATTTCTAGAAAACAGGACCGATTGATATGGTAGAGTCAATTCAAAGAAGTGTTATAGGCAAAACAAAAACCAAACGTCCTAGCTAATAAAGTAGGTTTGTTGTGCTACAAATTGTATAAAGTATCACGGTACAGTAGTGATATTAACACATTTTTTTTACACGGATCAGCAAAAACATAATACATTTATCAATCCAAGGGGTCTTCCCGGATTGCACACAAGTGCAGAACACTTTATCATTTTCAGTAGTTCCGAAAGCGAAAAGAGGCCATGAGTTAATAAACATCAAACAGGTGGATTTTCTTATAGTACAACATAAATTAAGTAATCAAGACAATCAAGATTTCTTATGCTTTAGTAATGGAATTCACTTTGTTCGTAGACGTTT
>CM022178.2:6458517-6482853 GCA_011420285.2 Erysimum cheiranthoides
AAACAGTATACGAACAAAGTGAATTCATTACTAAAGCATAAGCAATATTGATTGTATGATTACTTGAATTTATTTACTATAGAAAAATCCACCTGTTTGATGTTTATTCAACTCATGGCCTCTCTTTCTGCCTTTCGGAACTACTGAAAATGAAGTGTTCTGCACTTGTGTGAATCCGGGAAGACCCCTTGATTGAGTAAATGGATTTATGTTTTCTGATCCAGTGTAAAAAAATGTGTAATATCAAATACTGTAGTGATATTTATAAATTTGAGAACAACAGTTATTAAGTAGGAAGTTTGGTTATTGTTTAGTGTAACATATTTTGAAATTGATAACTCACCTGTGTCCTGTTTTCTAGAAATTGCAGAGGTTATCAAATGTGTTGTGGTAGAAGCTTGCGGACTGCCTTGCTTCCTTTGATGAATATTGGTAATGTCTCTCAAAACTCCACTTTGATAAGTTTTTGATTGATTGTGAGCTTGAGTTTCTTTTCTTGACAACCCCCCATCTGAAATTATACAATTAGGATAATTTTAGTTCAGCAATGAAAATGTATAAAATTGCTGAGATATTTTCAAAATCTGTGATAGCTGTGAAATGAGATATGATAGTGGCTTCCTTGACATTTTGGTTTTGTTATTGACGCTGACTTTTCCAAATTGGCATTGCGCAGATTCATTATCTTTCTCATCTTCTTTCTGCTCTCTGAATAACGTTGGGCATTGTGTTGTGCACATTTGTTACGCCGGTAAGCTGAATTGAATTCATCTTTGGTGTAATGGTCTCTGACACATTATTAATCCCTGAGATTGATAGAAAAGATCACATCTAAACAGTATACGAACAAAGTGAATTCATTACTAAAGCATAAGCAATGTTGATTGTATGATTACTTGAATTTATTTACTATTAGAAAAATCCACCTGTTTGAGTTTTTACTATATTTGCAGAAGATGAAAACTTCGGTTTTGGAGGAGTGTGGAAAATGTTTTGCCGCCTGCAAGGTATGTCTTCCATGTCTCCGAGCAACCTAATAAAGACTGACTTTAATGGGATAGTGACATTGGCATTGTATGCATCTACATGAGAAGTTGTGACATTGGTAATTGATGTGGAAATCCTTCTTTTCTTAAACGATTCTGTTTCTTCAGTACCATCTTTCATGTTTGTGTTCCTGCAATTGCACATAATACATATAGTTAGTAAAACATATAGCTGCAGTAATCTGACAGAGGTAAGATATAGAAAAGCGTAATGAACACCTAAATGAAACCGGAATAAACAAAAAAATCAAAGGATTTCTTGTATTGGAACAGATGAACTTGATACGTATCACAATGTAGTTATGCTCTGTAAATAGGTAATAGTTGTAATCACTGGATTTTAGGGATTTGATATAGATTGCCTTATTTATTATTAAAAGATGGATGCGTAAATCATTCTAGAAACGGTGGGAAACATTGTTAATTATGAATTTCTGTACATTTATGGCGATTTACTTTCAGTATATGTATAAAAGATATTTACCAAGATCTTTAATAATCTTGGTAATTTTATTTGGTTGTGTAGGGATATTCTTTGTATTTTTTATTATGAGTATCATAACTTATTATTATAGCATTTTTTACAAAATTCATTTTGTTAAAATATAATCTCTGTGTTAAAATATGAACCTTTTCACAACTTGAACTTTTAATACAGTGACAACTTAGAAAAACGTTGCTTGATGAGATAACATTAGTTTATAGGTAAATAATTGATAATCTAAATATGACAGGTGCAGAAAACAAAGGGATGCCAAAGTTGATGGTCGAGGTGCCGCAAAACTCATTGTACATGTAAGTGATTTCTGACATGTATTTTGCATATAATGTAGTTGCAGTAAATAAATTAAATGACTGAGTCACAAAAAGTACACATTCATAAGGAAATGACTACCCTTCATTAATAGTAAATAACATAAAAAATGACAAAACAAACCAAAATCCAAATTATAAGAAATATGAGAACAGTTCAAATCTCAAAAAAAAGCATAAAACTTCAAAGAACAAAGGGTAGAAAGTTTTATAGGTTCTTCATCAGCCACTCTTGTTTTCTTCTTCAACCAAGTCTTCTTTTTCAAAAGCACCACTGATTGAAGAGACACATAGCTTCTTTGATGAAGAATTTTGATCAGATTGCTCTTCAGAGCTTCCTTCCTTTCTCTTAGATAAAGGAGTTTTGGTGTCAGAACCAAATCCTTCATCTTCCTCAGTGCTATGCGTCAACCTCAGAGCTTCCTACACATGAAAAAGAATTTTAAAAACTTGCAAAACATACAGTCTATTTATACAGACAATAGAACAATACCCCATCAACAGAGACACCAGGTGTGAGGTCGGTTACACTTTCAGATTCTGTGATAGTCTCAAATTTTTCATTTGGAATCCCAAGCCACACGTGTCCCACCTTGTAAGTATCATTAAAATCCCCGATATTGTCAGACTCAACCGAAACAACAAACTGAAAAGTTTTCCCTCTCAGATTGACTAAACCTTGAGGCAAGATGGTTGGATCTTCAATCTACATAAAAGTAGATCATAACATTTGTATGACTATTTTTTGAACAGCTCAAAAAAGAGTTGTAACTTAGTGTATTGAATTATATTTGTTTACCTCATCAAGTTGACCATTCAAGAGATCGAAAGCAGAACTCCCAACAATCCTAGTTGCATGACTATCAAAGAGTAGTAACTTAGTATGACCAGTAGAATCCTGAACATCGAGAATAAGCTTGTACCTAATGAAAACAAAACATGTACATATTGTTTTTATTATCTCGAAAATTCATTTAGTCTTCTCTGAAAATTAAAAGTATAGTATAAACCTTGGCTCCACTCTTGTAGTATTTTCTCTGCATACTCCACACCAGAAAAGAGGTTTCCTGTCCTTTTTGACTTTCACGTTTTCAACCTTAGGAACTTTGTAAACTGTCTTGTTACACTTTAGGCAACAAAAGTAATACCAAGACCAATCCGCATCAATCCCGTAGATAGTACAGAGAAGCCTAAATTTATCTTCCTATATATTGTAAAAAGAGTATAGTTATCACCAGTAATAATCTAGAAATAAGAAATGCACTTCATAAATATATAGTTCTTACATAAGTTGCAGATGTAAGCTCAGCGATTGTTGTCCTTGGTAGACTGTTAAACTCGTCTTCTTTCTTTTGCTGCTTTATATCCTTAGGGATACTAACCTTCATAGTGACACCTAAACCATCATTTGGTAAACTGTCCCATAGAAAAAAAATATATCATTGTTTTGATTGAGTAAAAGTAAGCAGATTATATAAAGAGATGACTTTATATTACACATACTTTTCAACAAACTCGACAGCTTCCGGATTGGTTGGGTTAATGGTCATCTGCGAAATATCATATGCACTTGATATTGTGATCTCACCTGTTTGTGTTGGAAAGTAAGAATTGATATCTTTTGATAATAAAAGGAAATAACATTAAGATGAAATAGTTATACCTAAATAGGAATTTATCTTAGCAAACATAAGAAGACATATGACCTTGTTCATGCCTCCATTCTGACATGCTTCAAACATAGTGTCGGCAAACCTCCCCCATAAAGTACATACTAACCGATAATCCCTATAAATATAACACCAACATTATACTATATTTGATCACATACATGGTTCCTTTACGATTTAGTTTATACATGCTACATACCTTGTGTCTCTTAGTTCTACTTCCAATTTGTTTGTTGGCTTGTTAGCTACTGTTGGTGTTTCCATCTCACCAACATTAACGACCTGACCAATAACATCTGTAGAAACAAAGACAGTGGTTAAAATCTGACACTTTATAATGAACAAAACTAACAAAATAAGTGACAAATATATATACCAATCAAGATGTTGTCATTAAGGGCATTGGGATCAACAATATCTTCAAAACTCACAAAATCGTAATACACCTCATCAGAAATCATAGGTGAATCAGTGAATTTGGTACAGCTCATCAAAGAGATCTTAATGGGATGAGCTGTTGGTCTGAACTTCCCTACTGCTTTGCTTAAGGTAAAATTCTCAATAAACCTCCATTGTCCAGCAACGATGTATCTGTGAAACTTCTGAACCTGTGGTTTTTTTACTGTAGCATGGATCTTATCACCCTACATATGATATGATACATAAAGTAGTAGAAAACGTTAAACACAAAACAATGATATGATACATAAAGTATTAGAAAACGTTAAACACAAAACATTATAATCATAGCGGAAACAATATCTTACATTCTGATCAGCGAGTATCATCTCTATTGTCTCCCCAGTTGATGGATAATACTGTTTCCAAGTATGAATGATTTTGACTTGTATTTTCCAGGTAGTTTTGAAGCCCCTAATGTCAGCAAGGCTTGTCACAGGTTGGTGAACCAATGCCATTTTGATCGCAAGATTTGTGAGAGTGAAGGTAATGTTATTCTTTCTTGACACAATGACCTACGATTTGGTAGAGAAGATATATATAGGGATTAATCGGTGTGTCTAAGTTGTTAGGTCAAATCTTTGAGGATGTGATTAGATTATGGGATTTTGGAATATTCGAAATTCAAAAGGATTGAGTAGTTATGATAATGATGAATGGTTAGCAATGAAATGGAAAGAAAATAAGTTTAGTATCAAGTAATGTTTAATTTTGAAGGATTGCGTAGTTAAGATTGACTATAATTAAGGAGATTGATTGTTTTAAGAATATTTAGTTTAGATTTGAAGATTTGCTTAGGATATGAAATGAAGGATGGTATGACTCGGATACTAAACTTGAAACAGAAATGCTATGACCCGATGTATAAGCGGATTATACCCGCCGGATCAGTATCCATTATAGGGAGTTCGGGTCAATTTCAATTTTGAACCGACCCGTTTAGTCCAAATGTCATTAACTTCCCTTATTACCCTTAATGATGCTTCATTAGATTAATTACGTTTAGGGGCTATCTTGTGAAATCACATGTGATGCAAAATTTTGTACTTCTAGTTTAATAGTATAGGGATATATCTTCATGAGGCCTATTAGCATCTCCATTTGACTTCCTTGGTCTGGCAAGGACAAGTTTCATACCGAAATGACATTAAATGAACAATGTAGGCATCTTCGAAGCGCATATATAGAGAACACACTTGGGGAAATTATTTGAGTTTGTAAATGTGGGGGACTTATACACTTTCTTAATATTTTCACCGGAGTAATACTAATATTTAAGATTCATAAAGGGTTACGTGAAGCTTCGAAATTGGGATCGAAAAAAGGTTAGTGAAGTTAGGTAGCTTCAATGGTGTCTGCTGCGAGTTTCGTGTGTGGGTTGAAGGAGATTGCTAGAGACTCACTGTTATGGATTTGGTTTATGTCTTAGAGAGAAGGGGGAAGAGTAATAAGTGTTCGCCGGTGTAAGATATTTTTTTGCCTAAGTATTGGCGGACTAAGTTATTTAAGTTTCCCGCTTATTGATTTCTTATATTTTAGTATTCAAAATCTCAATTCAATCTTTCATAGCAGTTGTGAAAACCGTGATATAATCATGTGCTATTAATGTGGACTTTTTTTGTAGTGTACAAAACAAATGAAAAGACGAGATTAAAGCATAGATAACATAATACTCCCCCTAACCTAAAACCGAAAGAGTAAGGGAGTTTTCGAGAATACATTGCTACAAACCAAACACAATTTTGTCTAAAGACTCTTGAAACTCACCACAAGGACTTCCCACATGACAATCTATGAAGATAGCCTTCAACACTTGTGGCCATTACAAGAGAGTGAAATTTGGCCTTCTCTGCATAAAAAATTTCTTGTCTATGATTGCCTTTGGCCCTTTGTCAAGGTTCTCCCGTACTGACTGTAAGATTGACTTGTCCACTTTCTCCTTCCTCTGTTAATTTTGTAGTCCCACATCGACTAAGTAAACATAATGTATGTTGAACTTTTTTTCTTTATAAATATCACTATAACCTATTGTCTGTGTCACTTTTTTTTTTGAACTTTCGATAAAAATGCACACTTAACTACATCTAGTGATGGGTTTCTTTGATAAAAAATCTTATAATTATTAGCTTTTAGCGGTCACAATGAGATATACATGTTTCTCACTCAAATCCAAGATTATTCTTTTCAATTTCGTCTTTGATCTAGTAACATATATAACACATATACCATACTCGTTCTAGCACATAGGAAAAACTTCTATTCGTTAACATAAACCGAACTACAAATGCTTATTGATAGACTATTTTGGCTACTAATTAATTTTTATTCTTTCTCATACATAGAAAAAGGGTTGACCTAAATTTTACCTAGATACATATATTCATGAATATGTTCTAGTCCTAATCTAATATAAAACTTCTTGAACTTAAACTTGTAAATCTTCCTAAATATCTTTTTAATCGCCATGTCAAGTAAGAACGTTTAATTTTCCATACACCGCAACAAACTTATTCATGTTCTAACAACATCACTAAGTTCATAGGCTTTCAAAGATACTTGTCAATAATTAGCTTACATTTGGCGTCTAACGATATCAGATCATTTCAAATGAAACTAGTTATGTTTTGTAAATTTACCAAATTGAGATTTCTTCATTTCCCATGAGATTCCACAAACACATAGAAGTTACAACATAGTTTATGTATTTCAATCTAATAATCAGCACAGACGATTTGGAAATATAAACAACATAAAACAAAACAAGAAAGATAAAACAAATTTCCCTTCTTGGAAATTTGGTCTTCAAAAATTGAAAGCAATGTCTTTTAATGTCCTTAATTTGCTTTCATGTTTTGTTATCCACACCTTTGTCTACTACATTCGGATTACCACCACCCTCCATTTTTGTCGAAATCGGAAGCTCCTGCAATCCTAATTTACCCTCCACCGCAATCACTTCGTCCTTAGCTTTTCCCCACACGACGCAATACAGTCCAAACGCGATGAAAATCGCCCCGATTATACTACATACACAAAAATCATATAACTAATTAGTTCCACATTACATGTAATCTAATCAGTTTTGCTAGCGACGTCGCGGTGTAGATGACAAAATATATGCCAAAACTAACATGTAATCTAACATGTTAGTTGTAGATGACAAAATATATTCAAGAAACTATTACTAAAATCTTTAACTATATAATGCTTATCTTACCTTCCGAGGTGGATCTTTTCTGCCAAAACTAACACGCCGAGAACGGCAGTGATGATCATGCACAAAGGACTAAACGACGTCGTAAAAACCGGACCTCGATCTCTATTCACAATGCTTTGTATATAATAAGCCATACCCGAACAAACCACTCCCTGATATTAATTAGTCATTCAATTAACATATTTGTGTATTATAAAATTAGAATTAGAATTGGTTTAATTAGTAGTAAAATGTGAAAACTTACGGAGTAAACAGCCGCGAGTGTGCCTGAGTCCACACCGATTTTCCACGCGCTCAAGTCACGTACCATTATGAACGAAGCAATGGTGTTTAAGATCGTTCCCATGCCGCAAATCCACATGACCAGTGACAACTCCGCCGGATATTTTTTCAATGTGAATGACTGAAAATTTAACAAATCGTTATCTTCACTTAAATTTTTTTTTTTTTCTAAATTTTTATTTTAATCTTTAGACTACATTATTTATATTTTGATTATTATACCATGTGAATTCTATCTCTAGACTAATTTCGTACTGCGACTTTGTGGTCAAAGTGTTATTAAAATAGATGTAACTCAATCTATAATATCTTCTACTAATATAAAGAGATCACAAATTAGTTTAATATCTCATATCTAATTATAAATATGACTATTTCTTACTTCCTCGGTTTCAAAATAAAAAATGTTTTAGAGAAAAAAGTTTGTATTAAAGTATATGAAATTTTGTTTTATGACCATTTGTATTCATCAGTTTGTTTTATTATTAGTTAGAGTGTGTTTATTTAAAAAAAAAAAAAAAAAAAAAAAAAAAAAAAAAAAACCCGAGAAACATTCTTAATTTATATGCAAAATCCGAAAACATCGAATATTTTAAAACCGAGAAATTTTTTCTAGTGATTAAAATGAAGAAAGCGTTAATGTAAACACCAAAAAAAAAAAAAAAAAGAGTTTGGAATCTTAAGTAACTTTAAAATATGTTTGCTTACTTGTAAAATGAAGAAACCTGCCCAAGCGGTGATACTACCCATAACCGCTAGGGTTCCGGTAACCCAGTGCTGGTCGGTGGTCTCAGAGGAGGAGCCACCGTGAATAGAGTTATGAGCTGACTTAATGAGCTCAATGGCTGGACCTTTGTACAACGTCATCACCATTGCTCCTCCCACAGTTATTGCTGTTCCAATAACTTTTGCAAGACTTCGTATCTTCTTCAAATTTACAGTTTCTAACCTGATTATATTAAATAAATTTATAAGGAAAATTCTCAAAAATACTATTAAAATAAATTTTTGTTACAAAATTATTATTTTTGTTTCTCAAAAATACTACTAAAATATATTTTTTATGAAAATACTACAAAACTAAAACTAAAATTTAAATTTTCAACACTAAATCATAAACACTAAATGTAAAATACTAAACTCAAATCCAAAATTTTAATTTATTTTATTTTATTTGTTTTTTTGTTTTTTTAAAAATTTTAAATTATAAACGCTTAAAAATCATTTTTAGTGTTTGCAGTACTTTTGACCTAAAAAATAGTGATGATAATTTTTAAACTAAAACTTGGTTTAATGGTTTAATGGTATTTTTCAATTTGTACTTAGTAAACAGTAAATAATTAAATTATGTCTACGTATGATTGTTTTTGCTAATTAGAAACAAATTACCTGAAAATGACAGCCATTATGAAGGTAAGAGCGGGAAGTGCATTAACAAAGGCAGAACTATACGTAGCTGACGTGGCTTTCATTCCAATGTAGTACAAGTTCTGGTCCAAAACTGGTCTGAATAGACAACCAACATTTACAAATATAATCAATTTTTTATTAATTATATCTAATCATATGCTTTTATTTGGCATCATCTTTTGCCTAATCTCTTATTTTTATTTTATTTTTTTCATTAATTATTCTATTCAAATTATAAGATAAAGGAAAACACATAGTTATGAGTAGACGGCAATGAGTGATGATCTCATCAAGAATATTCATGATTAGAATCTTTTCGTAAAGATTCAACCAATAATATGGTTATATTACGTGTATTTTTACCTTTATATGATTTATGGATTCATCGATATTAAAAAGCTAGCTTCGGTTATTAAAATCATTTAATTAGTTTATGTATGACTAAATCGATTTTTAAAAACTCGCACAAAATACGAGAACAAGTATCATATATGATTTTTACCTTTATATGATTTATGGATTCATCGATATGAAAAAGCTTTGTTTAAAAAAATCAATGAATTAGTTTTTATGCATACAATTTTTTTTTATCAAATCAATTCAACACACGAAATTAGTATATATCATATATAAATAAATTTATTTGGAATGCGAAGAAAGATTTATTCTTTACAAAAGAGAAAAGAACCGCAACATCATATCGTATGTATTTATATATCGATATAAATGTCGTATCACTTAAATATTATATATATACTCTATTATATACACATGAAAAAGAGGATAAGGTTTATGTATAGGGAGCTTACTCTAGGAATCCGAGAGCAAGAATCCTAAAAAACAATGGCCATGTCATCTTAGGCCTTATTTTCCTGAAAAGTATGCGATAAATTAATATAGAAACACTTACATTTATAAAAAGCCACCATATATATGGCTCTAGATATGAGAACAAAACCATGCATATACACACATCATGAAACATACATACCTCTCGATAATGAGAGCAAAAGGAGCAATGACAATGGTGGCGACGACGTGACGGTAGGTAGCAAGGATCCAATGGTTCATGCCATGCTTGAAGGAGACCATAGTAAGGATGTACATGCCTGCATATCCGAATTGGAGTGATATGATTGCTATTATTGGCTTCAATTTATCCACCGTCCCACATTGTTTTTCTCCTCCCTTCATTTTCTTCCTTGATTTAAGAAGTATACACTAGTATTATATATGTATGTATGTATATATCTATATATATAAATATATAGTTTATTTCTCTCTCTAGATATGAGATGTTTCGTGAACGATGAAGAGTTACTTGTTTGAGCATACAAAACCAAATGAGAAATGATCCTTCTTATAGTCATCAAAAGTTAGATTTAAAAGAGAAATACCATTATTTTGTTGGCTCAATAATACGTCTACGTATCTTCTCGAATATTATAATGCAAAGATATGAGGAACAAAAACAATGGCCATTATTAAAAAAAAAAGGAATATGGAAAAAAAAGGTTTATTTTCTTAATGAAAAAATTACTATTTGGACTACATATAAGTTATATGTTTGCAAAAACAACGATACAATTATAAATAAGTTAGAAAATCTATCGTTTCCTAGGTTTGTATATGCACAGTACTCTAATACACGGCGGTTCATAATTTTAGAAATAATTTTTGTGATATTTAATCATAATAAACTAATTGATTATAAAAGTTATATATATATATATATATTATATTAATATATGGTATATATGTATAGAATATAAATATGAGTTAATCTAATATCGATATCAGAACAATGGAGCAAAATATATGATTTCATAACCAAATTTGCAATTATTTTATAAATGAACGAATTGCATAATTATGAATGTAAAATAGAATAACCTATACTATCAGCGAAGTTAAATTTCATCTTTATTAAAAATTAAAAAAATTACATAAAGTAATGTTTGGCAAAAACATCCTATACAGTTGGGCCAATCACTATACGCAATGAGTAACCACATGCATGTAACTTAGGTAAACAAATCACTTAGTTACTTGTCTCTTAACTTAGGCAAATAACTTAAATGCCAAACACTTAATTTAGTTTTAGAGGTATATCTCAGATTGACTGGATATACATTTAGGATCTAATTATAAAAAGATTAGAAAAACTTGATGGCTAACGCCACCTTCTGTTGTAGAGGAAACTTGCCAATCAATGCTCTAAATTCTAATGACCTCAAGAAATCTAGCTAGACAACTACCTAACTCTTGAATATGAACAAGGCCAGGTAACTTGTCTTTACACAAATACCTTAAAGGAGACAAAGAAACATTAAAACTTAATCTTATCCTAACTTAAACTCAAAATCATATTAGTTATGTCTTACTTTTGTGTATTAGGAGTGAATAAGATCACAAAATAAACTAATCATATTCTAGAAGACCAAAAAAAAAAAAAATTGTAAAGGGCCCTTTTTTTTCATACTCGTTCGTTTAACTATTCAAATGTTGGAAAACTGACACGAACAACCATAAAAGCAAGTGGTTATATTTAAATATCTAGGATCTATGTAATTAGACTCCCAATGTATAAAAGTACAGTATTATTTGTGAAACTCGTTATCCTCTTCACTTCGAGAAAAACCAATTTTCAAATTCTCACACAGAGCAGAGACAATTTGTATTTTTAGATTTTTCAAAAGCGACACCTATAAGAATTTGGATTACCGCTTTATAATCTGTATTTTGAAAATTTTTAAACCTTATGAAACTTTTTAAATATTTTGTAATATGTATTAGAAAATTTATTTAAAATTTATATATAATATGTTTTATAGAATTCTATAAAATTTATAAATCTGTATTTTGTGGTGTTTCTGAAAATAGACAAAAATTAGTAATTGTCGTAAGAATGATATTTTTGAATTTTCCAAAATAAATCTATAACAAAGTGACTCTTTTTTTGAGTCAATTACATAACTGACAAAAATTTTGGGAAAATAGGTAAGCGTTAATAAGACCGAAAATAAGTAAAAGGGAAATAAAACATAGAACATAATTTTTTTTATAACTTATTCTTTTATGTTCTAACAAAAACAGAATCCTATATTTTAAATTTTTAAGTCTAACGTCTATTTAAATAATTTAACTCCGAATACAAAAATAATATGTTACAGAAACAATTACTAGGCTCGGTGATTTTGCAGTTGCTTGTTTTCATCTCGGATCACCGTTGAAAGGACTGTCTCTCAGTCTCTTTGCTATTTGGTCTTCCACCTTATTCTCTTTGTTCAGTTTTCATTTGCTTCTCTCTTCTTAGTTTCACTTAAGGGTTTCTCATTATCTTGTATCACTTCATCTTCTTCTTTGAACTATGCTTAAGGATTGAATTGATGTTTTGATTCAAGAATGTGGTATGCTTCCATGTTTTTTATTTCTTTTTTGGCATGAGACCATTTAGTGGTTATGCTTCATTGTATAACATCAACTTTTCATTGTGAAATGAATATTTACATTCTTATCAAAAAAAAAAATTACTAGTCTTGTAACAGTTAAATAAAAGGTAAAGTTGTTCATAAGTGTACAACAATGGATAAGTAACTGAATTTTGTTCACATTGCTATTTTTTTAGTTTTATATCCAATTTTTTCATTTTTTTTTTTTGGTGGGGAATCCAATTTTTTCATTGGATATAAAATATTATTTTTTCTTTGCTTTTGTTAACAGTAATATTTAACCCTTTTAATTTTGATTTCAGCTAAGAGATACCATTATCCATTAGTGATAAAATACCAGACCAAACATATGTTTCGAAGAAGAATCCTCATTTTTCCTCAATATGCTGCTAGATTCAAGTGGAATGATTAAAGTATGTTTAAAGAATATACAATTATACAGATTAGATAAGAAAAAGAAAAAAAAAACAAATCTTAGAATAACAAAAACCAAAGGAAAGAAAGAAATGGATATAACTCAAGTGGACCTCTTGGCAACGAATAATGCATATTTAAATTTATTTATTCAAGGGTTGTGTTTTGTTAGTTTCCTATATATATATTTTCATATGAGAAGTTTGGTATATCCTAATTGACGACCACCAAATGCTGTCTTGTCTCAGTGCTCCAACGTGACGCAATTAAGTCCACTTAATCTCGCACTAAGCTTAAGTGAAGAATAATAACCAAGGATTTTATTGGATGGCATAGAATATAATTTGCCTGCTACAATTAGCCAGAGGAATTGCATTATAAGCAACTTTGATTCATAATTCCAAAATTTGACTTCGTGTCTTAAAAGATACATCAATCATTTCCGCCATACAATAGACTTTTAAATGTTTCAAAAATAACGTGAAATATAAATTTTGTTTCCCATGTTTTTATTGAGTTCATATATCTATGTGCTCATTCCAGTAACTAGTTTAATCAATTATGAATTGTAATTAGGACTTTGTGTAGACACTAATTTGCATCATGAGTAAGTTACTCGTATCTGAGATTTTTTTTTTTTTTTTTTAGTTTTGTATATCATATACAATTAATATACCCTTTTGTTTTTGATAAAAAAAAAAAAAGTAAATCTCATATACAAAATGAAACGTTTTGGCCTTGCCAAAAAAAAAAAAAAGAATAAAAACTAAGATCACATTCGATTAAGCCCTTACCGGAATTTATCTACTATACGTATGAGTTTTCTTGAAGGAAATAGTGAGTCCAAGTTTAATGCATGTGGTATTGTAGGTGAGGAGTTAGTATCCTAGGAAGGACGCCATATACAGTAATTATAAAATCTTAACCGGATTTTTCCAAGTCATCGTCTCTAGTTCTTCATATTGCATTTCTTTTTCTTTTTTATAAAAATGTAAATATTTTATTAAGTTTATGGCCCAACAAAAAAAAATAATGAAAAATGGAGACAAGGTATTGCATCAAACAACGTTGATTAGTGGTGGTCAAAATTTCAGCTATCAATCAAATCAGCAATCAATGCATATCAATTAACTAGACAAATACTTATTCTCTCCGTTTCTTAATAAGTGTCGTTTAAGGTTTTCTTATACATATTTAGAAAATCATTAAATTTTATGTTTTACCCTTCATTCATATATTATACAATTTTTTTTTATTGGTCAATCCATTAAAATAGTAGGGATAAAACTGAAAATTTTATCAAACATTTTCATTGAAAGTACAAAACGACACTTATTTTAAAACAAAATTTTAGTTCTAAAATGACACTTAATATAAAACGGAGGGAGTAGTATTTAAATTTTAACTATTGTCAATATTAGAATAATTTTTTTTTTTCAATGATCGATTTTAAACTAGAAATCCAACTACGTAATGAAGTGAAAGTAATCTAAAATATAATGGAGATAATCGTAATGGGAATCAAGAGCATTGTCATGACATAAGCGATCACAAAAGTGGATATTTTAGCCGTAGCATAAGATGCTTTGACACACTTAGCTCGATTCCTATCCAGTGCTAGATCCAGCATAATGATTCTGATGATGCCACTGAGCACGTACGAACATGAATCGCCAAAAGACCTTCAATGATCAACACGACGGATCCTGGCTCGACCCGATACCTGGAGGCTCGACAATCACGTGTAGACGTAGCTGGATACGACCATGAAGTATATATAACCTAGTACTTTATTAAGATTGGTCTTTTTTATTTTTAGTAAAAATTTTAAGTTTTATATCATTTTTAATTTTTGACAGAATTTACAATGGTGAACTAGTAGCGGTAATTTGAAGGGGGAAAAAAAATTAACTTAATGATCAAACATTTGCAGGATAAGTTGTTCAATATAAATTTCAAATTAGACACACCTATTCATGAACCTTGTGCTTGTGTGATTTGGACCTAATGAACTACAACTTATGTTACGTACTATCAAAACATAAAAAACAAAGTTAAACGTATTTTATAACAAATGCATACAAATACATATATGTATTTATTTTTAGTCGATTACAATATATGTATTTGTAACTCGACAAATGCTTTCTTCACTTATGTTCCAGGTGTGTTATGATGCGCATTAGCGGGAATGGTCTTATTATTGCTGCCATCAGCTATAGAAGAAACAAATTTGTTGTCACCGTCATCTTTAGTTGTGATCGGCAATTCTTGGAGACCACTCTTTTCAAGGATAGCTAATTCTGATACTTCATAGTCTTTTCCTTTTCCCCAAACAACCATATACAAACCCGCGGCGATCACTGCCCCTCCTATCAAACTGCAACATAATCAAATATAAGGATCAAGAACAAGTATATTTTGATGGCATTTAGATGTGTACTAATGTAGATGTATATATATACATAGTTTTTAGTTTATAAATAACTACTTACCATCCGAAATGTATTTGTTCATGAAGAATAAAAGAAGCAAGGAGAGCTACAAGAATCATGCAGAGAGGGTTAAAGGCAGTGACGAAAACTGGCCCTCTCGTCTTCATAACCATCCCTTGCACATAGTATGTTATCCCGGAGCTTACTATTCCCTTTATTAAACCAAATTTGATTAATATGTTTGTCTCAAGTGATTAGTTACGCTTAAGACTGATATATACTTACCGTATAAAGAGGTGCGAAAAGCCTCGCATCCCATCCAACCGCCCATCCGCTGGAATGTCGTTCCACCACAAGCGCTACCGCGAAGCTTTGGACAGCCCCGGCTAGGCATATTAAGGCTGATAGTGAAAGATCCGCAGGATACGTCTTTATTGTTATGGACTGTGTACCAAATATACATGTATCAAATATCAGCCGACGCGGTACAAAGCTCTTTTCTAGTCAAGTTCACGCAAAAAACATCTCAAGGACACACATTAATCTTTAATTCGTGGTTGGGGATCTATCTATATCTATTGAGGGATTTTGTTCCAATTCAATTTGTAACGCATATGTGAAGTTGTAAAGTATATTTTAAAAGTAGGGATCCTAGCTATATACATGTTTCAAAGTTTCTATATCATTTCACATAAAAAAAAGGTTTCAATATAACTTGATTTAAAAAAAAAAAAAAAAATAGAGGATTCTACACAAATGCACTAGTTCGGCGGCCAAAAAGTTATGTAACAACTAACAACTAATAAACAATGACAACTTTTATATTATTTGGTTTGTGGATTTAGTAAGTATATATTACGTATGATAAAAAAAAGTTAGGAGCGTACCTGTAAAACATAGAAACCAGACCAAGCAACACAACCGAGGAGTATCAACAAAGTTCCAGCAACCCAATGTTTATGGTCTTGTGCGCTGTTGCTATGTCCATTTTGTTGATCCATATTCGGATTAGACCATGGTAAAGGAATAAGTGGACCTTTATACAATGTCATTACTAATGCACCTCCAAGACCAACCAATGTCCCAATTATCTTTGCTTTGCTTCGAACCTCAGCTATATTCACTTTCTCCATTCTGTGTATATATGCACTGGTTATTATAATATTCATCAACTAGGTTTAGATATGTGATTAAACCATAGATTTACCTTAGAATCCAAGCTATTATGAATGTGACAGAAGGAAGAATGTTCATGATAGCAGATGTATATGTTGCTGATGTCATGTTCATCCCCAAGTAACCAAAACCTTGGTCTAAGACTGGCCTACACACAAGCCGGTACGAAAAGTATGTATTAAGGGTACTTGCCACTTTATAAAATATCACTCTGTTTTTTTTTCTTTTTCTTTTCCAAACCATAATGTATATATATTGTTTTGAGACTTAAGAATGTGAAAGAGGAAGCTTAATTCTTACTCTAAGAAACCAAGCGCCATTATTTTCCAGAAAACTGATAATGTCATCTTCGGCCTCACTTTCCTACATAATCAAAATCATCAAAATCAAGCTTAAAGATCGAACGAAAAATCGATTTTTATCTCTTTATTGGTTTTGTTTCAATGTTCAATATAATCAAGTTTTATGTTGTAACAACAGGAACAAACACTTTTAAGCAACAACATGCTAATTAATAAACTAAGAAAATGAATGAAATGTACATTAATATTGTTTAACATATATAGACTGACCTTTCAAAGATGAGTGCAAAAGGTGCGAGGACAAGCGCAGCCACAAGATTACGATACACAATTACAACGTAACGGTTCTGGCCTTGGTTGAGAGTGGCCATAATAACAATATACGTTCCTGCTGATCCAAATTGCAAAAATATCATTAACAAATAAGGCCTAAACTTATGCATAGTTGCACTTACACCCTCCATGGTTATTGAATTTTTTGTTTGTTTGTTATTGGAAGTGAATTTTTTCTGAATATTTAGAAGAAGCGTACACAGCTGATAAGTAAGAGTATGATGAACGGGTCTTCTTATATAAAACATCAAAAAAGGTGACATAGAGTTTTGGATAAACATGTAAACTAGTGTTTCCCCCGATCGAGAGTCATGTAGATTAGCAAAAGAAAAACAAAAAAAACTATAAAGTATACATCTATGAATATAAATATCTATCAGGACACGACCAATGGGTTACGTTATTCAAGGAAAAGATAATAATTGCTATTTGGATGGGTATGGGATTATTCAAAGCAAATTATAAAGCAAACAATATCAAATAGTCTCTGATGATTCTTTTGCTAACACTGTTATCTTATTGCACACGTCATAGCTTTTAATTTTTTTTTTTTTTTTGTGCTTTGCTCTTGTAAAAGAGTACGCCTAACTTGATAAACACATTAACCAAATATATCTTATATTTCTAGTGTTAGCTACGTGTATGTTTCTTCTCTTAAGTGTCCCGAAGAGTCCGAACGTTGATGTTATATGTTTCATCACGAAGCACGTGGGAACGACTTCGGATTTCGAGCATAACCGATGTTAGTTATTCATGTTTGTCTTTTTCTTTGTACGAAAGACAGAGAATATGTATGTGAGATTGGAGGTGTTAAATCAGCTTATAATATTCCATTTTTTCTAAATTTTTAGTAAGGCTGGTTCGTTCCATTTAGGTCAATCCGTATTAGTCCTTTTTAATCCGTTGTGGTTAAACTCTTTTTATTGTTTAAAAGGATTAATTACAGATTAAATACTATTAAAATAAAACTCATAACATAATAGTATTAATATCATAGATTATACATTTATACTTAACTTTCACCAAAAGATAATAATATATTTATTTAATTGGATACAAACACGTATTAAATATAGCAACATAAAACAAATATTTTCTTGGTTTTTTAAGGATAGAGTACTTTTTTATCATAAAAGGAAAAATAGAGAAGTTGGCTCCAATACCAAACGGAGTTGGACGAATAGAGACTGTTGCATGTAACCAACGTAGCTTTATAGGTTTCCAACTAAATTAACTCTCTTAAGACAGAGAACTACGTATGAAAACAAAGGCAATAGCGATCTATACTCAGTATCGTGCCAAGATTTTTAGTGGCCTAAGGTAAATGATATTTTACCTTCTTATGATTTTTGTGTTTTTTAAAGAACGTTTTACTAATTATCACTAGCTAGAAGCAATATTCTAGATTTTTTTTTATAACAAAATATGATTTTAAAACAGCATAAACACTTTATCGCAATTGTGTTTTTGAAAAAAATATATAATTTCTTAACAATCTACTAATGTATGTAGCAGAAAGTAATTTCTTTTTACATGCATATTAATATATAACATTGCTCCGAGGTTGCTTTCCAACCTTTTTGCTCTCTCGTATTCCTCGCTCTGATAACTTAAAAGCCGACTGTTTGGCTCGATCTTCTAGAAATCTTTTCTCTGATATTTCTTTTGTAAACAACTTTCCTCCGGTTTGGGCAACCAATCTAGGAGTGACCTTTTAATTAATGTTTGGTTGGAAAAAAAAAATTAATATATAACATTTAGTATAAAAAGAGTTGAAAAAACGTACACGTTTTCACTTTAAGCAAATTTCCAAACTATTATGAACCCTAAAATTTATTCATCCAATAAATTAGTTGTTAAAAAGTACAAACAAAATTAACATAACCAACTAAATTAAATAATATGTATAAAAATGGGACCCTTTAATTATAGAAACATATTGGGGGCCTAAAGCAATATTGGAAGGTCGCTACCTAGTAAGGACAACTATTTCTCTCGCAAATGTAACGTTACGTTTTGCTGGTGGAACAACGATGGAAGTAAACTATGCTGTCAATCCATCGATAAATAATGAAAGACATGTTCATTGTTGAACTATCGCTAATATGGTGACGAAAATATTACTACAACTTAGAAATATATCGCTAATCTGTCGGTTACTTACCGAAGCGATAATTAAATGTGTTGCAAAGTTGTCGACAAATTATGACAATCACTAATTTAGTGCAATCATGCCTTAATTAGGCCCCAATATGTGTAATGTGAGTAGTACCCAACTTCTAGTGAATCCTCTTGGTGTTTTAATTAATTATATATTAATTTATACTTGCCTTATATATTGACTTTGTTTGCTCTTCAATTATATTTAATGCTAGAGATATCCCGACAAACTACAAATAATTTTTAGAAATCATCTAAGTCTGTTAACGAAACTGTTCTTGAACTATGTTTTGAAAATATCTCTGCAAACTAGAATGTCACCCAAACTTGGATTAACAAACTGAATTTACTGCTCTCATTGCTGGCTAAATTAATAGGAATATAAACCACCACTTTGAAAACATATAGAATTGTCTCTTAACATTAAAATCGGTTAAAAATGATTTAAATGGCAATTTGGTTTGGAATGCACTCATTATTTTTACCAAAAAAAAAAAAAAAACATTAAAATCGGTTTCAAATGCCAACACGTTTCAAGTTTGATCTATCTACTACGTGAAACTCCGGCACATTGTTTTGAGACACTTACATAAATAGGACTTTGTTTTCGACTCATTTGAATATCCTAAAAAGGATTTATCCATACGATGCACTTCATCCATGGATTAGTTTGAGATTTACCTGAATTATATAAAATGAAAAAATTCTAAAAAAAAAACCCATTAAAACCAAAAAAAAGACATATAAAATTCTCCACCCATTAATGATATCCTTAGGCTTGATAGTAGTCACCAATCGGAGGATCTAGAAGAGGAAAACACGTTTTTCGAAGTTTTGATTTTTCAAAAAGAAAAATATTTAAGAAATGCAAAACTTAAGAGTTCTTACCACAAAAGTGAAAATCTGCTGAGTGTTGTGATTCATGTAAACTTAACTTTCAACATGAACGTACTAATGAGTAATGACCACTGTGATGCCAATTATATATGAATTAAGGAGAAAACAATTCAAGAACAAGTTTCAAAACTATTAAACATGTTGATTTTAGGGTTAAACCGGATTAAGACTAACTCATTTCTTTGATATTATTTCATTGCGACAGATTCTTTGACGACGTCTCAAATCTCCATCGTATTTTATTGTCTTTTATCTAAAAATCTACGTCTAGAAGACCTTTTATTGTCATGTCTATTAGGCAATACTAGATACAATGGTGAAGTCCTCTCTCCATTCTCCTGCTTTGCGTTTCTATAAGTAATTAGTATTATTGATTTTGTAGTTTTTGGTACTTAAAGGAAGATTTTATTTCTCCCTCCTTTTAAATTAACTTCTCGTAATTATAGGTTTTCTATTATTTTTGGGTGTTGAAAGGGTTTATTTTGCATCAATTAGAATTTGTAGCCATAGCCTTAAAAAATAAAATAAACGTTTGTTTATCGACTAATTCTTGTATGTAAACGAAAATAGAAAGTGAATGCTGACACAATATTCAATTATGAGGATGAGATGGTGGGTGCTTACTTGCATGAAATCACAAATATTTGAAAGAGTGGAGTTCCATGTGTTTGTTCCCATCTCTTCATTTTCTTCTCATTCTTAACCACGTATGAATCCTACTACTTGTGTATACTCACCACCATAAACCCATAATTTTCGTAAGTGTCTTTTTATATTATTCCAACTTTTTATTTTATTGAGTTTTAAGAATATTCTACCCTTGAAGTTGATGATAATTGTGATATGGGCTTCACTGGAAGGTACTTTATTAGTATTGCTACTTTCTTAAAGAAAAAAAAAACTCTGACAATTGCATTAATGTCCTTCATAGCAAAAACAACTCTATAATGTTTTTCATAGGAAAAAAAGAAAAGAAAAAAAACTCTTTGATGTTTTCGTTCCTCGTCGGTGTACGTGTATTATGTTAATGTTTTTTTATAACAAATATGTTCGAGTTGAGTTTCAGATTAATTTGATATATTGTACTCAAACTTGAGTTTTTTTAGTTACTAAAAACACTTATATAACTAGCATGTTAGTGCCCCAAAAAAGAAAGAAGAAACTAACATGGAAATGAAGTAGATGGTAAAACCCTTTATCAAAAAAAAAAAAAAAAAAAAAAAATTAATTAAATACGTAGATGGTAATTAATTCCTAGCCATCAAGCATTTGAGTTTGTTTACGTGGATGTGTTGTATGTGTAATTAAAAACTAATCTCTTACTAAAAAAAATAAAAACTAATCTGATATTATACCTACCATGGCTTGGTCCGATTAGTGGGCTATTATCATGTTATTGTACATTCAAAATTATATTCCGATTATATAGAGGGAGTGGATGACAATTGACAAGGTGTTATTTTATAGTATCATAAGTGATCAAGAAACTTATGATGTAGAATTTCAAGACTTATATATAAGAATTAAGAAATGAATATTGAGAAGTAATAAAAGGAGTATCAGATATATACCATATCTAAGCAAATAGATGTTTCTAAAATTTAGAAATCTTTGAATATTCGAAATATGTGGAGAGAGAGAGTCATGCAAAGACATAAAGAAATGGGCGTTTCCAAGTGTCGTTTGTAGTTGCTGCATATTAAGCATGCATTATATGGACTTCCTTATCAACAATACTTTTCTTTTAACATGAAAAAGTTTCCATTGATCTGTTTTTACATATAACTAGAAAGAGTACTGCACCACTCGGCTTTTCTTTTCATATATATAAGATTTTTGGTTTTATATAATATTTTGTATTCATATTTTCATATGCTATTAAGAAGAATGTAAATTTGTTATTATAATTTTAATTTCGATTAAAAAATATTATATTTGTTTTAACCATAATTAAAGATGAAAGAAATACAATTATTAACTCTTCTAACTTCATTAGTTTAATGTTTATGTTGAGTAGATGGACGGAAGATCGTTTCTAAATATGTTTTTAGATTTTTTTTTTTTTTATTTTGCCATGAGACCATTAACTAGTTTGGTGATAATCTTTAATTGTAAATTTGTAATGAAATATTTAATGAAATGTTATTAATCTTAATTTTGATAAAAAAAATTATACTTACTTGAACCATATTTAAAGATGAAAAAAAATACAATCATTAATTTGAACATATATGCGAGTTTAATCACAAACATTATACTAAAAAAGTCATAAAACAATATTTATGATGAATATAATATACAAAAATAACAAAAAAATAAATAATTAATAAATATTGAAATAATTAACTGACATAATATAATTTTTAATTACATTTTTCAGTGTTTGTTTAATTTTTTCTCAAAAAACACAAAAAAATGGCACTACTTGTATTTTAAAATTTTAACGACATTATTTTGTGTCCAAGCCTTTTTAAAATAATAGACGCAATATACTTATATGCATGGCTTCTCTCTTTATAGAATGTATACACCGTAATTGTAAACCATATTATAAAACAGTCAACACATCAGAATTTGATATACACAAGTAGAGAGTAAAAAAAAACCTAATTAAGAATTCCAAAATGAATTAATCAAATGCCCAATAATTAGTGGTAAACGTATAGGAAATAATATCGTATAAAGGGTGACTAAAGAATTCTATAGTAGTAACAAAAGATATGCAACTTTATCCTCATCAATAGGAGGAAATAAAGATGATTTTGAGCTCTTGATCAAAGGTTATAAAGAAAAAGAATTAGCAAAAAATGATTATACTTCTTATTGCAAATAACGTCATTTGCTTTCTCATCTTACCAAACCATTTGCGTTACTTCACAATGCACTATGATGTAAATTAGGTAACAAATAGTCTCCAAAAGCTCAAATTCGATATTCCGATATCGGCTACTTATTCGGTTATATATAAAAGATATAAATCAATCCATTCGAGCTCGCAAGAAACTTTTGATATTCTCGCGAATGCAAGAACAAAAGTTGCTAATTTCATAGACAACATACGCGTAATCGAGCTAATCCGTCGATTACCAATGAGCGAAAATCGAAACGGATTATGCGAAAAATTACTTGAACCAACTAAGGTACACAAGGCTATGCCGAAAAGCTAGCTAATTTGCTTTTTATCACCCACCCTATAAAGATTTATATAAACCATACTTTAAAGAAAGAATGATAAGAAAAAGAGAACGAATAATTTCAAGATACGACACTATGATCAAACTTTTCGTTCAACTAAGCAAAAAGATGTTTTGTTTCAAGCGTATATTAGATTTTGCACTAAAGAACATGATGAGTATTTTGATCAAGACTGATTCTTTCCACTAAACCATAATCTTATGGCTCTCTCAACTCAATAATACAAGCAAAAAGCTGTAACCACTGATTGATCGAAAAGAATTTTTATTATATGTTAAAGACTTATCAGGTAGATACATTTACAATGAAGGTGACAAGTGAAGAAAATATGTCGTCGATACAGGGACCATTTTTAAGACAGGACCATCAAAGATCTCTAGAAGATCCAATAAATTTGCTTACTCACCACAAAATGGCTCAAGCTTGTTTTGTCTAATATAGTAATATGTATCATGGTATGAATGTAGTAATGTATTGTTGAGAAGAGCGAAAACGGATTCGATTATAAAATCCGTGTGATCGATGAAAACATAAGAGGCCTTAAATGATTTGCGCAACTCGCGGATATTTTAATACAAGATAATGAATGCTTACATGAGCAAACTTGCTTTCAGTTTGACATAAGAGTAATAGAATTCTGAGTTGCAAGGTGTTACAGACAAGTTGCGTCGCAGCACCTATATCGGGAATGAAATTGCAGAAAACGTCATGGTCAGTCATGAAAGTTGCTTGACAAATCGCAATCTATACTAAAAGTAGATAATGCGGAAAGATATACAAATCTAATTAGTTGATGAAGGACTAGCAGTTCCGTGAAGTAATTTCGAATTGAAGAAAATACCGTAAAAGGTTAGGCTTGTTCTGAGAAAAGCATTTCACAATCAAATTTGCCAGAAACAATACCTTTCATCATCTAAAGAAAAGTTCATCAAACCTTTTTCTTTTTCGAAGAAAGCAACAAAAACGATATAAATGGTTATAGATAACGGAATAAGTTATGTGCCTAGCTAACGTCATAGTATTGGCAACAATCAAAACCAAAAGCTAACAATGACAGTACAAAGAAAGAAAAAAA